>QNGE01001550.1:93280-125164 GCA_008508345.1 Paragonimus westermani
GATTATAGGAGCTTTGTTGGTCAGATGTGGTTAGACGTGAGCCATCTTACACATAGTATAGTATAGTATAGTATTCAGACAGGCATTTCGGCTAGCCCATTTCAAAGGGAAGCACGAGACCTGGCTTTCAGTTCTGTTAGAGTTCATAACTAATATATAGCCGGAATATGTAGTCCAGTCGTGTTTGTAAGCATAGCATGCTAAATACAGCACCAGTGTCCTCACAATATACATGACCAACTAATCATATCCGAACGTTCCAACGCAACTTTGTGAGAAAAGCACACAAGTTGCCTGATTACATCAAGCCCACCATAATCGATAACCCTACGATAAGGATCATCCAGTTAGTCGAAAGCTACTGTCTTCGTTGAATTAAGTGAACACAAAAGCGATCGCTACATTCAGCTGTGGGTTGTGTTCAAATTGTAGTTTGCCTCTTTACCCTGACGTCTGTTATCCCTATTTTCACCGTTAACAACAAGAAATCAATTTATATTCGCGTGTACAGAATCGTTCAGCCTACCTATATTGATGAATGTACTGTTTCGAATGCAAATATCTAGACTGACCAAATGTCCATTTGATTGTATTCTGCGAACAGTTCGTTTACCTGGGTTGGGTGTTACCAGTGATTACCACAATAATCATTTCCAACCTATTGTTTCCGACACAACCGTTCGCCTTACATGATCCTTCTCAGTCTTCGAAACAATGACCTGTGGTCTTCAAACTTTGTAAGGATTTGCAAAAATTGTACCAAAAGCAAGAAAAAATTCTCGGGCGTTGATTTTAAGTAGCGTTATAAATCTATTGCTTTAGACTTGGTGCTGGAAATGGTATTCATACTTCTGACGTTTCGGTTGACTCTGTCAAGGCAAAGTTTCACTCAAATATATACCTGTATAAAAACTGTTAGTAGAAGACCGTTCGATCTTTACACTTTTATGTAAACTTGATATCAATTATCAGCTGGCTAGTCATCAATTTCCAAAATGGGACACCATGTTGATGTTCAAAGTCCGGTTTTTGAACTGGTTGAAGCAGGTTGAAAGTTGTTCAGTTTTGGTGATAGCGTGTTGATCGGTCAATCGCTCCTCTGTTTGTCTAATTGGCTTGGGAGAGCCGGAGAGCACCCCCAACCACATCCAATAAGTGAGAAGGGAAATCACCTGCAGGATAAGAAAAGTAAGGGTGAATGACGGAATTTCCGCGGACCGATACAAGTTGTTGAAGTCAGTGAACACAGGAAAGCCCAATATGTGTGGACTACCCGAAACCCGCATTCCAATGTCCTATTTAGGCCTGTAAGGTCGATGTGCACCGCACCGCAGAAAAGGTTAGGTTCGAACGACCAGGAAACGTTTCAGTGAGTACAGTCTGAAAAACCGCTTTGGACTGGTGACTAATGTAGAATGTTTAAACCTTTGAAAATAGTTTATTCAACCGGTATGACTTCCTTTTTCACTAATATTACGCTGCGTGAGACGGTTGATATTTGCAGTTCCATTCCAAGCAATATTGGTCCTTCCCCTATTCCAGCATTCGAGCTAAAACCTTATCAGTCTTGTGCACATACATTGTGAAATTCAACGGCCAAAAGTTTGTTTTCCATTATTCGGACGCGACTGCAGTGAAGAGTCTCCCGGTGAGTAAGGAAAGATCACCAAGTCCAGGGCAGGGCCAAGCTGACGAACAACTGTTTCTAAATACACGAGGCCGGCTTTAGTAGATTGACTGCAACAGCTTCAGCAAACCACATGAATCTTGGAATGGGATGACGTGATATGATTCTGAATGCACAAGCCGGGTCAATAGCATGAACAGTGGTCAGGACGTGTCTTGCGACTGCCGACACTGGTTGCTTGCATGTTACAACTACACGGCCGTTCTTCGGTAATACGGAGTTCTGTACCCATTTAGGCAAATGTTCCTTCACTCTGGAGATCAAACACCTCTCGGTTCCGCCTATGCAATTATTTTGCAGTTACATGTAAATTGGTAGATACAAGGTGAGATGGCACCGACAGGCTGACCTTTGACTGAAGGAGCAGGCAGGTTCTGGGTTCGAGCTAATGCACAGAGTTCAGCTATGTTGAATGTCCTTTTAACCGAATGCATTTGTCCTTATATTGTTTGATGTATACTTTAGTCACCTTCAAAAGG
The DNA here is from genome assembly GCA_008508345.1 of Paragonimus westermani. Classification (NCBI taxonomy): domain Eukaryota; kingdom Metazoa; phylum Platyhelminthes; class Trematoda; order Plagiorchiida; family Troglotrematidae; genus Paragonimus; species Paragonimus westermani. The sequence goes on from QNGE01001550.1 coordinate 95,447, forward strand.
CAACCCTGTATAAATCTTCTTCTCCACAGTGACCACCTCTTTGGATGGCTGCTTTGGTCCACTGTGTCATTCTATGAAACGTTTTGGATAGCCATTCGATTGTAGTACGGACGTGACCAACTCTAATTCCTCCACCAAACTGTCCTGTGCACAGATTCGTCTCCCGCGTATGACTAGTGTATCTACTAGTGCGCGTTTGTGATGGACCACTTTGAAACCACTAAAGTTCAGTTATTGATCGGACCACGTGGATTTCCCATAGGCAGCTCTTTTAATAAGTCCACCTTCTCGGCGACTAACGAGTGTGTCTAGAAACGGCAAAGAGCTGTCGGTCTCAAATTCACACGTCAACTTCAGGTTAGGATAACAACTATTTAAGCGCTGCATTAGGTTGTCTATTGTCTGTCTGGACCGACTGAATACTAGTGTATCATCGACGTAGCGTTTGTAGTATGACAGACTCGCTATGTCTGGGGCTAACTCTTACCCAGTCCTTAACATGGAAAAGTCTGCTAGGATGGGCCCCAGTGGACCTCCAATGGCTACCCCGTCTATTTGGTGGTAACGCCGATCAAGAAAACAGTTGTCACAATCAGTCGATCGACCGGTCCTGTGTATTCAGAAACACCTGTTGTTGAACTTCACCCTGCCCTGGACTTAGTGACCTTTCCTAACCCACCCACTCCCTAACTGTTTAATATAAATCCTTTCTATTTTATTGCAAATTTGGTACTGAAGAGTCAGTACGAAATGCTTGCATCTACCAGTTTTCTTGTTCTAACGGTTTTGTTCAAACTTCTGAAGGGAATGAACTGTTTCAACACCTACTTTGTGTGAAAGGCTGCCAAAGTCAGTACTGTAAAAGCGTTGCATAGACGACATCCTAGGTATTTTCGAGAATTCAAGTGAATTGAACGCGTTATTCAAACCTTATGCTAACTAGATACGACCGAGCAAACAAATGCCTTCCGTTCCTGGACAGTTTATTTATCAGAAGATCAGATGGCACGATAAAACGATTCACTTACAGAAAGCCTAACTGGACAAAAGTATATAAGTTTTGAAAAAGCTTCTGCCCAGTGCAATATAAGAGAAGGCGAAGGCTATACGTGGAAAACAATGTACCACTAGAGTTAAGCACACTTAAAGCTACCGTACAAGTAAGCGGGCACCTCCCGCAATTTATTAAGAAATGTAGTAATGTCATCACCTCAAGGATACCAGAAACAACGGCACCAAAGTTGACGGCGCTTGCATAATGCCCGACGGACGGCACACAGCGTGATCAATGACAAAACATAATCAAAACAGGACACAGAGTCAAGGTTTGTGACGCACTCGGTGTGATTTTTTGGGGTCACCGGAAACGTATTCTCCAGTTTGTTGAGGCATTGGCTATTAGATGTGAAAAGCCCCTTGTTATCAAAAAACGACTTATGGTGAAGTTGTGGTTGTCCTGGTAGTCAGCATCCATACACTTTTGATGTCCTTATCCGTGTCTGTCTATCTAGTCCTTTAAACCGTGACTTCCGCCTTATGGAACCATATCATGGTGTTTGAAATTAGTTATATGTCCACGTGTGACCAGAAATTACGAACTGTTACTTAACAGAACATTTTATGATTTGTGTCTTCACATTGTCTTATTCAAGTTGATCAATGAAAAGATTTGCCACATGTATGCACTTCATTTTTTACGCCCGCACATCACTGAATTCATCAGTAATAACGCCTAATAAATTAGTCTCGAACACCAAAATTTCGGCTTTCATTGTGCAAAGAATAAACTATGACAAGTTCTTTAGCTGTACGATCAAACAGCCGGGAAACCATGAAAAGTGTGTTATTCTTAATGAATGCCATACTATCCCGTTTTTGTACTAAATCCTGCCGCTGGAAAGCCATTGGGTCAACCAAACGATAGTCGTCGGAGAGACAACACTCTATTTGCAACGTAGTGAACAAATTTCTATCAATAGGTAAGAAATTAAATTGATGCTCCCACTCTGCGGTGCGATGCACATCGACCTAACAGGCCTAAATAGGACATTGGAATGCGGGTTTCGGGTAGTCCACACATATTGGGCTTTCCTGTGTTCACTGACTTCAACAACTTGTATCGGTCCGCGGAAATTCCGTCATTCACCCTTACTTTTCTTATCCTGCAGGTGATTTCCCTTCTCACTTATTGGATGTGGTTGGGGGTGCTCTCCGGCTCTCCCAAGCCAATTAGACAAACAGAGGAGCGATTGACCGATCAACACGCTATCACCAAAACTGAACAACTTTCAACCTGCTTCAACCAGTTCAAAAACCGGACTTTGAACATCAACATGGTGTCCCATTTTGGAAATTGATGACTAGCCAGCTGATAATTGATATCAAGTTTACATAAAAGTGTAAAGATCGAACGGTCTTCTACTAACAGTTTTTATACAGGTATATATTTGAGTGAAACTTTGCCTTGACAGAGTCAACCGAAACGTCAGAAGTATGAATACCATTTCCAGCACCAAGTCTAAAGCAATAGATTTATAACGCTACTTAAAATCAACGCCCGAGAATTTTTTCTTGCTTTTGGTACAATTTTTGCAAATCCTTACAAAGTTTGAAGACCACAGGTCATTGTTTCGAAGACTGAGAAGGATCATGTAAGGCGAACGGTTGTGTCGGAAACAATAGGTTGGAAATGATTATTGTGGTAATCACTGGTAACACCCAACCCAGGTAAACGAACTGTTCGCAGAATACAATCAAATGGACATTTGGTCAGTCGAAACAGTACATTCGAAACAGTACAGTCGAAACAGTACATTCATCAATATAGGTCGGCTGAACGATTCTGTACACGCGAATATAAATTGATTTCTTGTTGTTAACGGTGAAAATAGGGATAACAGACGTCAGGGTAAAGAGGCAAACTACAATTTGAACACAACCCACAGCTGAATGTAGCGATCGCTTTTGTGTTCACTTAATTCAACGAAGACAGTAGCTTTCGACTAACTGGATGATCCTTATCGTAGGGTTATCGATTATGGTGGGCTTGATGTAATCAGGCAACTTGTGTGCTTTTCTCACAAAGTTGCGTTGGAACGTTCGGATATGATTAGTTGGTCATGTATATTGTGAGGACACTGGTGCTGTATTTAGCATGCTATGCTTACAAACACGACTGGACTACATATTCCGGATATATATTAGTTATAAACTCTAACAGAACTGAAAGCCAAGTCTCGTGCTTCCCTTTGAAATGGGCTAGCCGAAATACTTGTCTGAATACTATACTATACTATGTGTAAGATGGCTCACGTCTAACCGCATCTGGCCAACAAAGCTCCTATAATCAGGCTTTCCAATGTGGTCGATAGACGTATCGTCTAAATATCCAATGTACAGTACACTTCAAATTGTTACCCTGTTAAGCGATCCAAAGGACGCTAGTTTTGTGACTGTTCTGTACACGTTACCGAACATCACTATATCGCATTACTTTTGATGTGGGTGGTCAACCTTTCTCTGCGGGTGATGAACATTGCCTATTATAACACATTTACATCAGTCTTCGGACTGATTTCCAGGTTACAAAACGCGTACCCATATGCTTTGTAGTAAACCTCCTAGTAGTCCCCTCCATATTTCTGTTACATGCTGCATATATAAATATCTATTCGATGCGCTGGTCGGTTGTCGAATACCGGCACGCTGTTCTCTTACATGCGTTCTACTAGTGTAATCTGGCTTGAACATGATAATTCGCTGACGACGAACGGTGCACACAGCAAGCTTGACGGAGAAAAACTGTAACACAGCATTACCCATCACAAAAATGTCAGACAGGGATAGAACAAATTAATCGCCTAATGACTCACAAGCCCGACTTGCATTCGGCGCAAGGAAAGTGTAAATTCTAAACCATTGTCATTCATTTACACTCATAATAATTTTTCGAACAACCTTTCGGCAGTGTTTAAATCTGTTTCGTTCCAGAATACAGCTCTTTATTATTTAGCGTAGAGTGAAAAATGTATCATGGTAGCACCGTTCTTCAGGGCAACTATATTTTCACCTTGCTCGTTTGCGCTCGAGGACGCTTGCTGGTTCCCAGCCTACCGCTGCCTTTCAAACGCTGAAAGTTGTACCGAAATTTTTGTCAGCCGTCAGGCATTGCAGATCGTACTGCTGCAGTGACCAAAACGCTGGGATAACAAATTCGAGTGAACTGGCCGGAAGTGCGGGTACTCTTCATGCCAGCTAGTCCGGCTGTAGACAAAGCAGTGTACTGTGACCGTTCCCTAATCCGACTCGGATAGAAAGCCTAATTTTGGGTAAGCCTTTAGTTTGGACCCAGGATTTTATATCCGGCCGCATACATTAGAGCTGGTCGGTATATCAACACCTCAGATGTCCATTATTTTTTGGGGTAATATCCACATTTCTTTATGTACTTGAGTGGGGTCATGTAATGCATACGGCTTTGAAATTTTTCTACAGTCGTATGTTAAATTTTCAAGACCATTTATCACAGGCTTCCTTCTAGGTTGAGACCTTTACATTAAGAATGTGCCGGTGTGACTTTAGTCGGGCTCCTTCAAGCCATAATCCATCCGTAGTTCTCAGTTGGTAAGAGGCTAGTCAGTACTCAGTTGGATCAACAAGATAACATTCGAGAAAAATTGTCTCTCAAACGATGTTTTCATAAAACATCCACCGTCGTCATTCGGTTGTACTGATCTAAGCGGAAGTATAAATGACGGTTTCAGTTTTCTCACATCGCAGTTCCATCGGTAACAAATACCTCTCATTAGAAAGTGATTTCAGACCGCTCCATAATTATTGGGCTGTGTACTGTCATCATAACACTGTTTCTAAAACTAAAGACGACGGTTGCTTCTGAACAATTCTACTGATGTTTATAGCAATCCATATCACCCCTATCCACAAATATTTTCTAAAGTTAATGTAGGTGGTTTACGGCGCTTGAATAGAGCTGGTTGTTTATTTGGCATAGGAGAGTTCACCCAATGACAACTCAAACAACCTAATGTCCACCAATCAGAGAACTCTACACTCTACAGCGTGTAGATCGTACAATACGTAGACAACCACATTTACGTGCGTACCTGCAGCTACTTGTTCGCCAACTGTTGATATATACTGGTCAATTTGAACGAAAAAAGTACGTATATCTAAAAATTAAACCCTCCCACCGTAAATAGCACAAGTGAGCTATTTATAATGCTGGCAATTTGAAACTGCAAGGCAATTATTCCGCCGCAGTTTTTCAGTAACTAAACAGTAGCTGATAACTGTTGTATCGAAAATGTTCACATATAAAACAATTTGTTGACCAAATGGACCTTGTCTACAGCTATTTAGTTGTGTTTTCATGGGCCTCGCAGAGTTCCGCAGCTCAGGTCTCCCAATTTGGCACTGAAATGGATTGTTCCGTCGCGGAAGAGTGTACACCGGGCACAACTGTATGTGACCTGGAACTTGTGCTACATGGACTTGGATTAGGTGTAACCAACGTCCACAAGGAGACCAACACAAAGATCGGACTACAACCCACTCCATTCCAAGTTACGATACTTAACGACGCGAAAACCTTCACGATTGTTGGAACAAAGCTATTAGTCAAAGGTCGGGTGGATCGGGAGAAATATATTTTAGAGAAACAATGCGTCAAGAATCAAAGAACACATAACAGGAACCTGCTATTTGAAGGAACAGGTAACCATCTATGAACTGCAATGTAAAATGTTCGAAGAATATGACGTGACGTTAACATGAATGTCTTAGATTTTCAGAGTAAATCAATTATCAACAGTCAGTAGAAGACGTTTAACATGTAAGGTGAGGACACAGTGGTTTTAATAGTGATGTCAGTAGTTGTCGGTTACCCACATATCTGTGTATCCGGAGATGTGAGTTGCAACTTCAGTCAAATACTACGATATAATTGATCGTTTAATCCGAATGGCGTGGATTTGTTCAAAGAAACCTTCTGTCTTTGGGTACTATAAATCTCAATTAAAATATATTGTGAAATTAGTGGGTGGTTTATCAGCCGACATTTCGGAAACCACACTAATGAAGGCGATCTACACATGGGCAGAAGAACAGTTAACATTCTACCGTTGGTGGTAACGGGTGAACTGTGATCATTATTTATTATCCATTTTGATCTCCGCCTTCATGCATGAAGGTGACGTAAGTAGCACGCAGTTTCGTGGTTGTTGGTGCACATTAGATACGCCTACCCGTTAAACTTTGTACATTGTTTTTTCTTTGAATAAAACAGTAGGTTTCAAAGTTTTAATCAGTAAGTAATTCACAGGGGGTATTTTTGCAACTTATCAGAAACTCAGTAGATTGCGTAGATCACCATGGATGTTAAAAACTCACAAATTTGTGTAAAACTTTCTCTGATTCAAATAGTGTTGTGGTCACGTACGACAATAGGACAGACAGTTTGCAAACATTTAGTGCATGTAGTCATAACGTTTGCGTTGATTTGCAGACAACACGGAACTTGAAATAAGCGGCAGAAATAAATCGCTACTGTGTTATTAACTACAAACTTCAGAATATGCCGCCGTTTTTTAATAAGATGTGTTTAAAGTTCCTAGGGTACCCGAACCCGTTGTGTACCAGTTGTCACGAGACCCGGCAAACTGTGACTACTACACATACAACACAAAATAATTTAACTTATAAGTTGAACAGTACACATACGCTCGAGGCTTTGAAATTCCCACTGATTTTTCAGCCAGACCTAATCAAAAAGAGACCACATTAGAGCTCGTCGCTACTACATGGCCTAAACTAGTACTGCTGTCAAACTCTCAGAAGTAAGCCTTGTTGATCACCGCGCCAGTGACCTCAAATTAAGTGTGACCGAAATTCCATAGTCAACCATTTGCTTGTGAGTCATACACAAATTGCCCGATTGTCTCTAGAGGAGACACGGTGATTGTCCTGTTAACTTCAAACGATGACGTCACGGTTAGAACTTCCATCCACGCTGAACTCGCAAGACTCTTTAAAGTTGGTACACCAGTGCTTTTTTAACTGGAAAGTTAGTGAGAGTGTGACAGCTGCGATGAGTCGTGAGCGTTTTTGAACCTTATTACGATACTACTTACCAATAACCTGTAAAATTAGATTGTCATCTAGGATCATGGACGGATAATTTTGGTCCAGTCCTTGCGGATGTTCCTATCTTCAACGACCTGTTGTCATTAATGAATTTGGGAAAAGCGGAACAAACTACTCGAAAATGAGCCACCAATTATTACGCGCCACTCGAAAGTCATTGGTGAACCAGAGATAGTGCAACAAATTAAACTTGTAATTTACATTTTCCAACAATCCCAGTTAACTTATTCAACGAAGTTCAGTATTTCAGTTTGTGTTTGTAGATGCTGGCCTTGTTTTATCGCATACTGTAAAATAAACATACTATTATGTTTCAGACCTTCTTGACTGTTTGTGCACAGTTAGAAACCGCTCTAACGGAATACACAAATCTTTGGGTTGTATGCACACGATTTTGATGGTTCTTATCCACTTGTGACAAAAGTTGACTGAAACTTAACGTTAGTCATTAGGACAAATAATCAGTAATGTGTGCCTTAGTTACCTCACTATGGGTATGGGTAAGATAGTGTATCCACGGTGAGGTACACTGAATCTACTGTGACAAATGTTAGCTGTCTAGACGTGTTAGTTAAATACTGTGGAAATCTATCGTTTCCATTATGGAACTGACTGAAATGTGTGCTACTCCAGTTTAGTCCGCTTCTGGCGATAACGTTTGGAAACCCTTTCAAATCTAAATCAGTTCCAGTTAACAAGTTCCGTTTACCAAAACAAGCTACGTAATGGCTTATGGATACTAGTACTCAGCTGTAAACAATTTAATAAAAAGTGGATGTTCTAGAACGATCAAACAAAAGAACTTGTTTAAATTTGGTCTTTCTCATACCTAACCAACCAATAAGGGGCTGAGGTTGTCGAAAAGTTTAGTGGTCTCAGCCGATTGTTTTCATGTTTCGTTGTTCCCCGAGCTTAGAATGCGAACGTTTTAATAGCAAACCAGGAGGCTTTGTTACGTGCGAATGATTGAATTTAAGCTTCAGCAACTTACACACTAACTTCGGCGAACGTGCATACTAACTGTTGGTTCACCTTATCACAAGTGCACACCTTCTGCGGTGTATTCCGTTCTCATTTTTTCACAACAAACTGACTTACACTAGCTTGAAGTTGCCCAATCCACCATAATCCATCCTTTTCTGTCAACACTTAGTTGGATGCGGGCAAATGAGCCAACAGTTAATCTGAACACAACGTAAGTTCTATGTAACACTGAGGATGGTGTCGCCCAGTCACATCTGTTTGTGCCCATATTGCTAGATAGGCGTTTTGTTAATCGGCTTCAGTTTCCGTTCGGTTTCAGCCTGGTTGAAGGACCAGTAAGTTACATGGCAGGTGTTTTAACCGATTACTTCGTTTTATGCCGGGAAGATCACATGAAGCTCAACTTTGTAGGTACATCTACTTTGATAACATTTTTCAGTTCTCTGTTTCATATGGTCGAGTGGTTCATTCTGAATACCTGTAGATGATCGTCTGTTTACCACATGTGTCATGACTATCTTCGGAATGAAACCTAACCATATAATGGTCCCAACTGACCAAGATGTGGCACTTGGCAATGTGCGTGACGGTAACTCTGTGACAGCTAGTGGGTTGGATAAAACGAAAACAGAACATCTGTCAACTGCAACAAAGTTCTGTATCTGAATAATTGATCAGAAATCCCGATTGCAAGTGAATATTTATTACACTTCAGCTTAGATCATGAGTTAGTTTGTCAAGGCCGTAAACGTGGCTTGGTTTACTAACTACGCAGCACATAACTAAAACCGTTTCGGAACCAAAATAAGATTTCAGAATATAGTTTGGTTTCTACTGTTAACTCGACTGAGGAAACAAGCTGAAAGATTATTAACCCCAACCAACTAGCAGATTCTTTACTCAGACTCTTTTTATTTCTCAGACAGCCTCATACCTTGATTGCTGTGTACGTATGTTATCTCTTAGAAATACGTCGAGAGATGGATGATAATTTTACTGAGACCACTGGGATAGAGAAGGAATGAGGTTCTGTGAGAACGCATAAAGATGAGACCGATTATGTGATAAGAAGTGTTGCAGCCTTGATGTTCCCATTTGCTCACATAATTATACATGAAGCTCAGTGGGCAAAATTCCTAATTATTTAACATAATATTGAGGATTGTTCCATCTGAGGAATTTTACAACGCACACCTGGCCTTGTGCTGGGATCGTGAACTGCTTGGTTGGTTGTCTTTCTGCCTGTTTCAACTTAACACAGGCAGCTAGCCTGACTGAATGAAACACTAACGGATGAGCGCGATGTCTAGCTAATATGTCGCTCACTAATGTCTTTAATTGCAATAAAAGAATCACCGTAATTAGTGGGATTCACAATTTGACTCACACGTAAGATGGGTAAAAAAAGTGACTCAGTTTACCAGAAGAGAGTTGCACACGAATTATTCCTCAGTAGTAGGTAGCAATCTTTGAGTGGTAGATCTGTGAATTGCTTCCAAATCAGCAGAACGAACAAGAATTTTTGTGCAGTGGTTTGCCCATATTGTCGACGGCAACAAATGAACTACAGATTAAACGAATATGAAAATCCACCCATGAATATTAAATACACACGATCAGACGGTTGTTTCTTTTGGTTTAAGAAGACGAGTCGTTAGGGTGCGACTGAGATCTACACTACACGGTTAGCGACTAATTTGAATGGCCAAATGATTTCGAACCAAACAAACGGTGAATCAATTACTTGGAATGCCACACGTATTAATTAATTATGACCCTATGGCAACCCCACTAGTGTACTGGCAGAAAACTACGGATTAAAAATCATTGGTTGAATTTGTCATTTTTAGTTTCTGTCAGTGCTTTAAATGGAAATTAGACGAAGATGGTCGAAATTTTGGAACAGATTTTTAATGGAAATGTGCATTCAAATGGTGAATATTGAACTTTTCGCCGGCTTTAAGAGTTGTGTTCAACATTCTGAATCTTTAAAGCAGAAGGTTAACTTTGGGCATCGTGAAAGGGAGCAAAAGTGTAGCAAATCCAAGAAGCGTCGAATCATGAAGCTGATCTTCTGGTAGAATTCAGGCTTACACGTCCAGGAAGAAACACAGCTGTTCATTAAAACTAAGGAAGTCACCACAATAATATTCCCAGTTGAAACAATCGTTCAGTTTGGGTATTGTGAAAAAATCCACAGTTACAAGAGACCAACAGTTTAAAGATCACCTTATAGTCATCAAGAATGGAATGTGAGTAAGTCTACGTTTAACGCGAGTATCACTCACGATTGTTCGTAGAGCTTGGATTCACGTAGACTTTCCAATCTGTTTCAGAAAGAAGCACTAAACCTGAATTTTGCCCTTTAGTGTGCTTGATAGTGTTGCATATCTGTGCTACGGCGAAATGATGTTGATTCTTTTCAAATGGTGCATGATGGAAAATCTGTGGGAATTCGAAGACTGATCCATTTTATGAAGTTTGATTCATATGACTCAAAACTCCCAGTACCCATTGTTAAGAAAGTAAGCATGCGTTATCTATCCTGGTTAAACGATAAACTAACATCGTGTTTGAAAATCAATTATTTTTTTCCAGACATGCCAGTCAACGTTTACTTATTTAAGTCTGTACTGTCTGAAAGAGTTCCAATAAGCTCTGAAGTGACTACTTAAAGTGCGAATTCACATACCACGTGGCAATTGTTCAGCGCTCTGCCATCTACACACTGTTGGTCTAAGACCTTTGACTTTTGATGAAACGAGCTATCCCACTGATTCCCATTGTTACCCTATACAACAGGGATTGTTGTCAACATACTGTCTGATAGACTTAAACTTTTGGAGTAACCGTTCTTCAGGAGTTTTCACCTTTTTCTCACTAAACTGGTACTGCCAGTACAACGATGAGTTTTCATTGTGTGAGCGTAGTTGATATGCAACAGACCCCGAAGATCATACGAAATTCATTTCTCAAAAGGGCGTTTCTAATAGAGCAATTAATCGCATCTTAAGTAAATGATCATAGAGCAGTCGCACCTATCTCTTCGTTCCCCTTGTTCAAGAAAAGAACGAATTCAGATGCGACTTTCAGTTAATGATGTGAGCACCGGGAGATCACTAGCTACTGTGAACCCAAATATGGCACCTCTTCACAGTAACTAAATAAATGAATATAAAGTGTTGTGTCGTCTCAGGGTAGAGAAGGATGGATATCTCTACAAAACACATTTGTTACTTACATTGTTATTATTAAACAAGTGGTTAATAATTTAGGAGAGTTAAACCACAAATTATACCTACTGCCTATTGAACTATTCAGAAGCATTTTACAATTGAAAGTTTACATAGCTCAGATTCATTCTAGACATCAGATTAAAAGATAGTTACAAGTTAATTAGTTCAGAGTGAGTACAACTTTCAAGATTTGATTGTTGTTGTTTGTTACGATTTCATTAGATTCAACTTCCTATCGTCGCCATAAATTTGCGTGAAATTGTGCCATCTACATTGAACTTGGTAAATAGGGAAGTGAGAACACATTTTTCAATAGAATGCATTTGTAAGCCAGGCACGTTTTTTTATTTCCGAATTCACCTGTGTACATCACGGGAATTGCTAACTAACGAACAGGTCGTATTTCTAGTGTTCATTTATCACGATCATTAGAACAAAGTAAATTTCAATATAGTAGGATTTGTAGTAAGAACAACGGTGAATCAGCAAGTATTTATGGCTGCTAGATTTCTAACAATTTTACGATCCTCGTGGGTTTAGTTGATCGTAGACTGAGGGAGGTTGTGCTGCTCGTAGGAACTTCTGGTCATGAAGGTCAGGTCTGCACAATCGGACGTCAGCGGTCTTTGCATGAGTGATTACTGTTGAAAGCCGCCATATTCTGTGGATTTAAAAACACTTGGTAACAATCTTCTTTCATATGGAGTGATTGTAGCGGATGTAATGCAGAAAAATGGCCCACAAAAATGTATTAAAAACGTTGCTGCTTAATCCAAATAGATGACGGTCGCATGCCACGATTGTCGTTTAGTATGGCAACGCCCAACGTTGAATACCAGCAAGTAAATACGTACATAAAAAGACTGGCTTTAGAGTCTGATGGTAAGATTCCGAATGTCACCTGCTCCACCCATACCGGTGTCTGGTTGTGCAAACCAGCTCTCCGCACCCAGAAAGTGTCCTTCAGCCAAAATTTTCCACCGTTTATATCAATCAAAATCACAGTTTAGAACAGTGACTCTTAGAAACCACGTGGTCTTCAGTATAAGTAGTCATCGTTGTTCCAGCTTGTTCTGGTAACCAACTTCAGCCTCACTTGGTTCTAACTCGTTCGAGGAACAAACACAGTTAGCAGGCCTTATTAGCTAGTCCGCTGTTGCCTTGACCTATCACTTGTTGAAAACCTGTGTATTGATATATCGCTTACCTAGGTAACTCTCTCGTGACCCACACAAATAATTTACAAAACATAATTTTAGCCCAAATACTAACAGATAACAAAAATTCTTATTTATTTGTGGTACCAATTGGTTTTCCATCCTTCAGTTTCTGGAACTAATCTACCACAGAAAGAAAGGTTTATTTACACAAGTATCCTATTTTTTTCAATGTTTCAATGTATTCAGAATTGTACAAGGATTGATTTAAAAGGTGCGTCAAAATTCCGTGGTTTACAATAAAAAAGAGTTTAACTAAAATTCAAACGCAACACCCAGTTATTTGGAACAAAACTGACAATACACAGTTCCGAAGCTTACTGTGCTGCACACCCATTTTGTTGTGTGACAAGGTTTACAAAAGAAAACGGACACCCACTTTCCAGAATGTGCTTCGTATGAAATTAAATGCATTGTTATAGGCCTACACTCCACCTAAATTTTCGTAATCATGATAATAGCAAATAATTTCATATTGCCTGAGCATTCTCCGCGGAAAACCACCCCACCGCTAAGGAGAATCGTTACAAACCAGTGTTGGAAGCAGTTTTACCTCCCATAAATGACAGTTTGTATATAACAACGTGATCGTTTTGCATAGTTTTACCATACTTTTGAACTGATGACAATACGCATGACGCAGTTAAACGAAACGAGTGGTGTCAAACCACCCGGCCTATACCACTACCTTGAGCTGGAACTGTTCTGTGCTAAGATGAGACTGAAAAGCAGTGTTCGAATATACAGAAAAAGAGATACATGCATTAGACATTTAGTGACTCACTTTTCTTGTTAGAAAAATGCCTTTTTTCACCTGCACTTCATTCCTGGAATAAGAATTCGTTCGTCGTCACGTTATATCTCAGCAAATCGTTGAAATTTTAAAAAAAACTGAACTTTCTCTTATGGTACATTTCTTGGGTGTTCAAGTAGGCTGATTAACGAGTTTTAACTTGGTTTTTCTTGTTTATTTATGCACAATAATGAGACAACATGATACGACAAGATAGTTGTCTTCGGGGATCTCCCAATAAGTATAACTCGACCAGTAAGTTGAATTGGCACTCTCCTTGATTGGCTTTGAATGGCACGGTCGTTACATCTATGATCACCACTGTACACAAGGAGTTTCCGTCATTGCTTTGATCTAAATGTAACAAGAGGGGTCTTTTTATAACGCTTTCATAATAGTTACGATTGCGAGGTTCAGAAGTTGAAATGTGGTTCATATATACAGGTGCTCATTTGCAGCCCAACAGTTCACATACACATATGTTAAAAGTTTCAGGAGCAAAACGGAGAACGGCATGTACGTAACAGTACTTACTTAGCAGTGTCTTTAATTAACTGAAAAATACTTCCCAGAATGGAGTCAATTGAGATATTTCTCGGAAAATTAAGGAGCTCAACTTTCTGTTGTGTGCAACCTATACGAATAAGCAACAGTTGTGAAACGGAACTTCGAAATTGAACCCGATTCTCATGTTGTTAGCTGCGTAAGCTGTCTATTTTCAATTCACATAGTAATAATCGGTAGTTTGTACTTACAGCGTTCTTATCACTTAGCTCAGCAGTAAGTGGGGCCCTTCAACCTTTATGCCCCATATTCTATGTAACTGGGACTGCAACTTAAATTATCCATTGACAACTGTTATGCCCAAACGATTATATCCGGATGCTGAAGAAACAACCCCGAGAAAATCTGGTAGTCATTTGCTAGATTTACACACCTTCAAGTTAGTCGGATTAAGTGAGAATGCGAGATCAAACTGCCCCTAAGTATTTGCCGTAACACGCACTATGATAATAGTTAATTATTCGAAAATCAATCTGTAATAGGCAAAGCGCACTTAACTACAGGGGGGCAGAAGTGGGAAAAGTGGCCAGAAGTTAATTATTCTAAAAAAAGTATGTTGGGAAAATACATCTCAAACGTTTCAATTAGGTTTGAAGTGAATATAGGACACCTTCACTCAGTGATGGGTTGAGTCGAATAAAATTTCGACTGGGAAATGAAAGTGCCTCATCATTTGTAATCCGCTTACACTTGTGTGAATGTTTCTAAAAATCACACCATATACCGAGGCCCAAACAAATTGATTTTATCGTTAAAGATGATGTTGCAGCATTCACGTGGTGTTAAAAGTGACCCAAGTAACACAGATTGAATTGGAAGATTTTCCGCCATTCTATTCTTGCACTTCAACACATGGCCACTGGAAGCCATAACTGAAGTATTTTGCAAACTGAAGCCTTGGGCAGTGAATCGTTTTAAAGTTAACTTCATACGAAATATATAACTTTTATTGGTTAGCACCGAATAAATTACCGCATGGAAACAAGGTTTTAGTTACACATGACCCATATGTGTGCTACAAGTAATAAGTCGAACTAGATGACATGCACTGTTTTCTATTAAATTTTAAAGACCACAGTTCCTTGAAATATAACACTGTGGTTTGCAGTGGTAAGCAATCTTACGCTCATACAGCTGTTTAAACTATGGTCGATTTAGACCAATGAAAGGATGGCGCAACGAACCATATGGTCTATTAAGTTGTATATGTTTATTGGTTCCCATGAATGATATTGAATGTTGAAACTTGCAATAAGCTGTTGGGTCCTACTGTGCTCAAATTGCTCGAATTGTTCACTGTTCACGATTGTTTAAACAGCTATTCTTTGGGCAATCCGTTCTCACTTCAATATAACTTGACCTTATGTAGACTTAAATAGAGGGATAGGTTGGCAGTAGCAAAAAAGTTCACTTGATTTGAGTTATTCACTGAAAGTTTGTGGTTCCATGTTCACAAGCATAAGGTAGACTAGACTTCGCACACGGAAGTACACTAGAGTGCTTTGGAGACAGAAAGAAGTAAAATTATCACATAATTCATCATTAGTACAAAAAACTTCATGATAGCTTCTCAAAATGTGGCGCCTCGGAACAACCCTACGACTTCATTTGGCAGTGAATTCCTTAGTTACATTGTGTCTTCGTTACCCCTGATTCAGTTTGTTTCCTGCCCTTTACTGAAAAAATTCAAAACACTATTAATTAACCTTTCTCAAGTTTCCGTTGGTGCAACTCATCAGAAAAGCGAGCTGTAACTTGTAAATCCACCTTTGTACACATCACCATCTAACATTTCATCAGGTTAGTGAGATAGTTACTTTATGAGCTTGGTATGGTAGTTGTGTATTTGAAAGGGCGATTTCCAGTTCTCGAGACAACCGTTTCCGGAGAGATTTCAGTTTAATTCAAATAAGATTCCATACTGCCTGCTGATGTATGCACCCACCACCTGACTGACTGGATCGGATGTCGATAAGGTTGTTACATCAAGGTCTGAGAGGAAAACCACTTCCTTAAACACGAGTTTGATTGATAGGTTAAAGTTGAAGGCTTGTGTTTTCCTATATTTTAAAATACATGTTAAAACAAAACCCAATCAACGAAACCTTGGGTTTCATTAGTCTGGCAAATAATTCATGCTGCCAACGAATACAAAACGTAAAACATAGTTAATCAAATTCATTTTGTTACCCAAAGCGTTAACCAGAATCCACCCTGACTTTTGTAAGTGGCTGTCGGTTATAGATTAGTGCGCTGTGGCAACTTTAGATTTTTTCGGAGAGACTATGGGAGCACAAGGTATCCATGAAAATTTTAATTCAAGTAAAATATCGCATTTCAGCTAATCAGCTTGGACCACAAATATTTTCGCCACGACGGAGTTCACTATAACAAACTTTGAAACAACTTGTTTGCTCGTTTTTCTCTTCGATAAAACAAAACGTCACCCTCCCTCACAAATTATCGACTAAATGAACCATACATTGGTTGCATTCAGAAAATAGAGTACAGATTAATTTTAATTAGTTTAATCAAAAGGAAAGGATTTTGATCTCTGTACCTTGGTTGAACACAAATTTACATCATTTCGGATGCTTTACAGACCCTACGTAAATTAGTTGAATATCACCAATAGAAGTGTATTTTTTCGAGTGAAAGTCTATCCCGGATAAATGAAAGCAGGAAGTACGGCCGATTTGGCAGCTTCATCAACCGTCAGCAATAAGTTAGTGACATCTTGTTCATGCATCGAAACATTTGTGACCGACACCAACGCGGTAGATAATAGAGAGCACATTATAAGCCGCACAGAAAACTGTGGTTACTCTTCAATTCCTCATTTTTTCCTTGAAACCTCTTAAATAATTCACTTAAAATCTGGAGTGACGTTTCAGAACGTATGAGTTAACATGATGAAAGAAAGATCCACAATCATGATTTCAGCTGTTTTATTTTGCATATATATAAGTGCAACAATGAAGGAAACGAAAGAAACAGAAAGATTCACAAGATTTATGAAAATTTCATACACTGAAAAAAGTGATACTACGCTCGCACCTTAGATTCTCAGACTAATCGGCAAAGTACACTGGTTATCTCCAGATTCCAGTGGAATTCATAACCTTTCAGAGCTGCAAGCAACAGTTGTATACTCTCCATCGCGCTTATAAAACTGCGTGAAATTTGCACGATTTGTGAATTGGAGCAGGCCTTGAAGATTAGTAGATGTCTCACGCGATGAAGAAGCCCATAGTCTAGTGAAGGAGGTGTTGGTGCGTCAACAGTGGCTGAAGATATCAAATGGTTTACGTTTACCCCGGTTTCAGGTTTCTCTGAAAAGTGTTTGTATTAAGTGATTCTGTGCGCAAAAACAAGGAGCAAAAAACGTAATAGCAGTGGTCTCGAATGTTGAGTACGGTCACACTCTGGTAGACATATAGTGGGCTTGACGGGATCAGTGAATGATTCGGAAGACTTCCATCGGTTTAAATTGATATCTGACGTCATTTATACGAAACCTGATTGTGCGTGAAATGAGCTTCATCGAACCCTAGCGCAATATTTTTGGGAAACGTTCCCAAATATTTCCCTACAGAAGTTTTACGGTTTTTCCGATTCACCCGGCAGGAAAACAAATGACGAACAGAACTAAGGCAACCTCTCTTTAGGGTGTAATAACATTACTGTGCAAGTGCTCAATGTTTCCGTAGGTCTTACCAAAAGAAAAACAACTTCAATCGCGTCCAAAAGTACGCTGCAAAGTACTCCACTGCTAACTCCACTTTTATGTGACAGACATAAAATGTAACAGATCAAAAGTAATTCGGAAGTTTTAAAGCTACAAGAGTTTGAATGTGTAAGCTTCGCCGGAAGATGACGACGTAGATGGCCTGCGAAGCCGTCTGTTTATCAAATAAAGGACACACCTTATAAGACATGAATATCAGCTTACTTACAATAACGAGAGTTAGAAAACGGCTTCTCCCCACGTGACCGCGTATGATCGACAAAGTATCTCAATACGCGGTTTTGTATGGTAAGCTTTCATATTGATTTGTAGTTTAAATTCGTTAGCAGCTCACGTCATCACCATAGAAGAGAATAGGGTGGGGTCTACACTGGATATGTTCAGACGACGAATAAACGTTTTTCACAATTAATGAGACCCATGTGAGCTGCATCATCATGGTCGAAACTGTAGCTGGTGGATTATGTCAACAAATTCAGGTTTAATAACAAATGAAGTGGTCGTCAAAATATTAGTTTGGGGTGGCGCAACGTCTGGGATAGGCGCATGTACATACTGTTTTGACCTGTGAACCAGACCAAAACATGTGGAGCACTATATTTGGTTCTCCGTTTTTTTCATAGGTTCGGTTTTAGGCAAATACGGGGATTTAAAATGTTTGGTTTATAATGACTTTTTAATTAAATATTTTTTCTACGAAATTTCCATGCTTATATGCGTTCTTTAGAATAGCATTTTATGGTCAGCAAGTAATATTTAATTCTGAAATGGTAACCTGAAATGTGTCAAAACGACTGTAAGACGCCGGCCTCTGCAAAACTTGTGTACTAGGATGTTATATATTTAAAAGGAACTCGTTCAGGAATTGCATTCAAGTATCTGTTGATCCAAGAGTAATCTAAATATAGACGATGTTTTAACTAGATAAAATTTCTCCGTTTGTTTCTACTCGACCAGCAATTTGTAGTCCTGTGTTGTAAATTCTTAGTGAGAGGGAGGTTTCTGTTGAATGCGGGCAGCAAGCTTTTATAGTAGGCTCGAAGAAAAGAGAAAACGTTATGTAAACCATTAAAGATTTTCGGAGAAACTTCACCCAACAACTCATAAGCAATTTCAATGGAAATTCAACTTCATGTTGAATAAGTGCAAAGTACTGCTAGGCTGATTGCCAGGAACAGTGGACCGAATGGTTGGCTTATTGCCTTGAAAAATCACCTAGTGCAGCTGTGGTGAGGCAGAAATTGACGCCAAACAGTGGGACGAGAGTCTGTATCACAGGCTTCAAGCTGAGGTATACTTGACGCTCGCGGCGTTGGCTCGAGGCTACCTTGATTTGTCCGAGACGTTCAACGTTGGATTACTAATTCACTAGCTATCCCTTTTAAGAGAAGACTGAGGATCTTTTTTGTTATCAAGAAATACAACCAGAGTTATTGAAAATTTTGCAAATTACGGAAAATTGTATCACCAGAGGAACGAACGATATCCGGGTGTAAGAGAACGCACTGTGAAAATTGGTCAGGGAAAATGAATTGCGTACTCTATGCACACTCACTTTGCACCAGTAGACGTATAACTGGCTTTATGGACCTAGCGTATTTTAGTACACCCTGTACATTCGACCTTTAATCTATAGTTCACACTGGTCGGAGGCCCTTTTTGTATGGCCTAGCTGAGGAGTGCATATAGTGTGTGTACATTTTCTCTCTCGATATTATGACCTTCGTGTAAATGTTACCGGACTATAACAACAGCAAAAGTTGAAGCCTTTCGAGCGGGAATACGATGAACAGTAGCAGGCGTAAAATGAAATTCCGTGAAACTCAGTGGCCTGACTATGCATGATTAAGCGGGATGTTGAAGTGATGGACAAACGGAGGGGATCCTTTACACCTTGTTGCCAAAAGTAAACGGGAAGGGTCAAGTGGTCCATTCGGTACAGTCTGCTTTTGGCAGACAGTCAGCAGTTTGACAGGTAACGTGCGAAACTCCTGTGTAAGATCCATTTCACCTGATGTTATAATGCAAACCAGAAAAGATGCTGGTGTGACTTGATATCACTAGAGCCGTTTACCTTTTCAAAAACAGCCGAGAACAGACCATAATCAGCAGGTTCAAAGCAAACCTGAATTAAGGATGAGTAACGCATCGTCCAACAAAGATCGCCCAAGTGTTTCACAGTGGCATTATTTACAGTTGCGTTACTTCTTCGCAATATTATAACCTGATGAAGTATTGCAGCAAAAAATTGCCTATAATGGATACGTGATATCCAAAACAAGTTTACTGAAACATTCACATATAGAAGAACCATATGTTCAGCATGTGGTTCACATTTGGGCAGTAAAACCTAATGCACACTTTACAGTATTTGTTCCCAGATATACGACCAATAAGCGCGTAACTCGTTATTCACAAAGAAATTGTCGATATGCTACACAAGAGCCGATATCACCAATGCAAAACCGACCGCTTGGGCTTAAATAAAAATCATGGATATACGAGTCATCTTTATCGCGAGTGACGTTTTTTTTCGGCGTGCAGAGCACAATCGGTTGCTTTGATTCTCCGCGGTATCTTCTGTTTCCAACTGTTCACCTTAATCAGTCTTACAGACAGACTATTTTGGTCACGACGCTAATTTACTTGAAAAGTCAGAAATTCGGCATATATGATGGTTAAAATCACATGACTAAGCAACGAGTGACAACGTGAACTCTCTTTCACTATATTTTATTTATTTATTTCACAGATGAAGACTATCCCTTCCAATTTGCTTGTGTAATCAATTTGGAGCTGGCTATCCTTCAAACCAGTCATCGACTGCAACCCACTTTTATTCACTTACCTGTTTACATACGTGACGTTAACGACCACGCACCAAGATTTGATCAGCATAGTAGTGGATTGTGGTTCGAAGTTGATGAAGACATCTTGTCGGTGAACAGCAATCCCATGTTTGGTATCTCCTCAGCAGCAAATCAGATGATTCAGAAACGTGAACTTGCCACTCTGCCACTGGCTGTTGATATGGACTTTGGGGAAAACGGAACGGTTACTTACAGATTAGAAGTAAGTGAACTGTTACTCTACATGCTTAAAGTACAGTTTGAAATGGTATGAATGATAATGTTAATGAAGTACTGCATTCTGCACAGAAGTAAAGGGTTCTGAAGGATGTGCACTTTAGATTTATTGAAAATGTGCTCACAGTTTTTGATATTGTGTTTATGTAAAAATTTTACTCGTTCAAGTTGATAAAGGAAACTTGCGTACAGCGGATGAAATTTACTGCTGCTGGGCATGCGATAAATTTGCGTAAACTGTTCATACATTCCGTAAATGATGAGTATGGAATCACTTAAAATGTGCAATACCTCATTGGACTGATTCTACTGGTGTCCGTGTAGTGATGAGCACACAAAGTTCTAACTGCAAAGCGGGCATATATCACATTGCTGTCTTAATCAATCAAGATTTCCTATGCCACTCTTATTGTGCGATCATATCTGAAAAGGTGTGGTGCTTGTTTTGATGAAGGTGGACCTTATCAATATAATGACTACAAAAATGGGACAGCGAGCTCAAATCCTTGAAATACACACTCATCCTGCTGAATCCAATTCACTCGGAGCTACTTTTGTTTACAGAAGTTTGCGAAAACGCTAAAATAGCCGGGGAAATTGGGGGCTTGTTTATTCGGTGAAGCATCTAAGGACAGGGTCGACCTCCTGCTGGAGAACCTGTATCATGGAAATCATGTTTTCTCGCAAAGAACTAATTCGCACTGTTTAGTCAGCCCCTTCAGTGAAGAAATCAGGCGTATATATCACTCACTTGAGTTACGTACGTGGACCATTCGAAAACAGATGTGGCTAATACCAACAGTCTGAAGTGTTACAATGGACTTCAATACATCGAGTGCGTACTATCACTCCAAAAACGAAGAAGCAATTCGATCCAACAATCTGTGCAAACACAGGGCCGAAGGTTATTGCTAGTTCATCACTGTTTTTAAGAACTAACGTACTTTGTGCTTCCAGCTTACAACAACACATTGAGCAAGTTGAATGGACTAATAGAATAGCTGGGTTTCACCAGGTATCTTGCAATAGGCAAGGCTGGTTTTCTGTTCACAAGTTCCGTTTGCGTCGTCGTCTGCGTCTCCACACGCGTACGCTACTTGAGCACAAGTTCAGCCTTCTTTGCGATAAGCACTACTCTGTCGGTTCATAAAATCATGCATCTGCAAGTAAAGTGATCGTCTACATAAAACAATACATTTCAGTAGATTCAATATGTTGGAAAAGTTATTTCATTTTATTTCCTCTTACTAGGGTTCATGTTAAATTGTACGAGGAGTTTTGGAAGGCTGATGTAAACTTAAACCACGAAATATGTTTTCTTCTTAATATATTTCTTCTCATGAAGTCACAAACACTGTGGTCTTCTTAGAATTTCTGAAGTCCATCCACTTGTGGAATACAATTGGGTTCGGTCAAGAATTTGGCATTTTGAGACGAGTTAATGGGTAATCGCCTGCGATTTCGCAGCCTCCTTAGATTGTATGAATTCGTGTAGAATGTAGACCTACCAGAAGTACGTGTTATTGGCTGCACGCATTTGCGAGTAACGGGTTACCTATAAATAGGTGAATTACTTTTAACTAAAGGTAGGGTTAACTACAATCTTGATCACGGTTGTCGGATTTAGTCTACCTAGTCTCCAATCCAAATATTTCAAACCACCTAAGACAGGTCAGCGAGAGGTGAGCTGTCGACTGGGTTCACGGATTGTGGAACTTGCGATTATGGATTCCCCTTACTATCGAATAGACGAAAAAGCATGAATAATCGTCTGCTCTTTATCAACAAAATGACGATTTGAAGTTCCAGACAAACCGTAATAACTGGAGGGTTTTTATCACATTTGAAAATCGCCGTCTTGATAATGCAGTAAACTTCTCTTTGCTAGGGATTATACCACATTTGAAAGAGGAAAGACATTCACATATTTCCGTCGCATAGTATTGTGACTAAGTTTTTTAACTTTACTTACGTATAACAACTTGTACACTCTAAACCCATATTTTGTTCATATGAATGTCTGATGGTCTCAAATGCTGATCATGGTGCCTCAAAAAGGCTGTTAAAGTGAAATCAGATAAAACGTCTTTGATCTTTATCGGTTGATGGTTTTCACAAACGCCAGGTCGCAAGCACTCACTACACTCATATGCCATACACTTGAACTCAGGAAATGTTTGAGAGAAATATTAATTTTGTAGACGATGAAAGTTTGATATCTCTGTAGTAAAAATGTTTTATGTTCCATTTGTCCTAAATGTATATGGTTTGAATTGGATTAATGCGGAAAGCGCCATCAATGCTAGGAAAACTAACACAACCTCCGCGTCGTTTCGGAGCTTCAATTCGGAGGATTCCAATTTTCATTGTGAGCATCTCGAATTCATTAGTCTGTACAAAACCACCACAGACACAATAATTTAATGGATATTAAAATATTTTCTGTCGCATCGACCAATTTTTATTTCACAACATATGAAACCGATGCAGTCTCGAAGGATTCACAAAAGGAGTGGGTGAAGTTCTGAACTATAACTATACTTTGAATATACATCCCGAAATATTATACGACAAATTAATAGTATGCTTTCAGATCAATTCTAGCTGTAACTTTTCTATGTTTCGTTCGTGGACTCACATAGTGGAGATTACAAATTATAGGCGAGTAGGGAAATACACGACACAGACACCCTGCTAATTGCACAGCCGAAGAACACGTAAAACCTATGTGGCCATTTTGATAATCGTTTAAAATGCAAGCTTTTATAAACGCTCTAAAAAAAGTGATATTAGTTAACGACCTGCTAGATAACTGGAAGAATCCTGATGATTTCACATGCCAAGGTCTTCAAACTAGTTGCAATAGGAAGTCGTGTCATAAATCATACGTTGTGGTTCACTTACCTGACCCTCCCAGTGTGTCGTATAAACTTAATCAAATAAGAGAGCAGCTAGACTGCCACAGTGTGGTTACTTAGTCGGTTAACGCAAAGAAACCCGAACGTTATGGCTGTGCACTAAAATATAAAACGCAGATATAGAGTATAAGGGAAATGCCATAGGATAAAAGAATAGCTCGGCAATAAAATCAAACCTACGGAATACGAGCTTATAAAATTAAACAGAATTACACGATTACAAATCGCTTAACGTATAAATAAGTTTTGTAATATTAAGTAAGCAATCAAATTTGATGGTGGTTTGAAAATGTTTGCTACCCGCTACCATTTTTAGCGTATTTTCAGCACGACTCTCATCGTGCTTTTCAGCTTGTTCTATTCCCCAGTAATACAGATCAACAGCTCGCACATTATTAGTTCAGGCTGTGTAGCGTATATAGTCCATTAGATTTCCATGACTTTTCATTCCATTTTTCCCCCACCTGAACAGAGTGTAGAGTAACAAGCAGCAAAGGCACCTAGTTGGTAGGTAGATCGGCTCTCTGTGACCAACTCCCTAAGGACGGATTGTCAATCATCTGCATTGAACCTCAGCTTGTCCAACCAAAACAGCAAATCGTGATTAGGCAGTGTCGTTTACACACGTCGACCATTTGACGACGCCTGTTCAGCTTGTACTCTGCCTTTTGGAGTTTTGAAAACACAACACTCCGATTTGTTCTTTAGATTGTTTTGTTAAAGACTGCCTGTTCTAGAGTAATCAATAAAAGTTATACTATATGCCAAAAGCATTTACGATCATACTACAACGGTGGCGAAATTGGGTTTATGAATTTTGGGTAAAAGTATCAGCCGTTGCTAGAAATCAAGGACTGATGCATTATTAATGAGATTGAGGGGATTTAGAGTCGGCAGAGGCCACCAACCATGCCAAACGACGTATGAACGCGTTTAAGACCAAACGAACAGGAGCTACCTGCAAGGCGCCTTGTCATGAGTAGGAAAGGTTGGAAGAACGTCCATTATACTAGTAGAGTTCAATACAAAACTATTTTATTAATTGTCACCGTGACATTTCATTCATACGCATTCTTGACTCAATCATACTTATTCTGAAAAATAATACAGTGGAGTAAAGAACCTCGGTTTTACGATGCTTATGAGGACCAAGTGATATAGTTTTAATGAGTCCCAACCCATGCAATGTGCACTAAACAATCTGTAATTCGATTTTCACGCGTTTAGGGAGTGTGACGGAAGAAAAGCATTAAAAAAACGTAATAAGACTCCCGTGGACCCAGGAGATTATCTGTTTGGATTATCGAGTGGAAGCTACACGCTTTGCCCATGACAATTACCAAAGGTCAAGAAATTGGTCATCTGTAGTTGTTTCGTATTAACCAGATCAGTACATCCAATAAGCTTCGCACGATTAATTCAGCCTGTGGGTTCAGCTGTGAACAGATAAAAAGTGGTATAGTGGTCGCTACTGAAGTGTTTTTTGTGCTTACCACCCAATTACACCCAAACAAAACACGCCGAAAATGTCGTGGTAATCCGCTAAAAACCCTGGTATGATTATGGCCCAACACTTCCATACTATTCCGTTCTTCAAACTTGGGAGCATCTGGATGTGCGCATGTGTATCACTCCTATGCAATGCGGGCACGTTCACTACATTAAGTCACTCAACCCACCAAACCGTCGTGTTCTCACCCTATCAGGTTAGATTCATAAAGTTGTAACAATTGTAAAAAAAAATGAGCTGACTGGAGAGTAATCCCACAAACAGAGCGCGTTCCATCATGAATCAAAAGTCTAGAAACCCAGGGCTGAAATTGTAACAACACAAAAAACATATCGCCTTGCAACAAAGCAATACATAATGCCTGCTTATGTAGCGAGAAGGCGTCCAACAAAGC
The DNA here is from genome assembly GCA_008508345.1 of Paragonimus westermani. Lineage (NCBI taxonomy): Eukaryota > Metazoa > Platyhelminthes > Trematoda > Plagiorchiida > Troglotrematidae > Paragonimus > Paragonimus westermani. The sequence continues at coordinate 121,058 of QNGE01001550.1, forward strand.
ACAATCTTTATTGTCCAAATCGCCAGTCACATGCAACGCGCGCTCTCTCGTTTATGAGTCATAATTCCAACCCACAACACCCCCCGGTTTCCGTTCACACGTCGTGTGCACTTCTAACCGGTTTACGTGTGTGACCGGTGCCTTCTATCGGAGGGTTTTCCGCTTGCCATTCCTCGTCTGTTTGTCCGATTTCGTTGCGCGATGGCTCGTCCGGCTGCAAGTGCTGTCCGCCATCCACCCAGTGTTGGTCTTGACCGTATTCCAACATCGTGTCGAGATGTTCCTCTAAATGTTGGAAAAACCACGCCTCCGATCTGGCCGTCTGTCGTATTTCGCCTGCCCTGCCTGACCAGTTGGTCCGATCCAGTCGAGCAATGACTCATCCGGTCGCGCACGTTGTTCTTGAACCGATCGCACAGGCTTTTGAAAGCACCTCCCCCCGCATTGAGGTATTCGGCCGAGCGTTTGATAACTCGCTCCTCCGACCCGACAATCCACCACACCGATACAACTGGGTTGTGCTTGCTTTCACTTAATGGCTTATAAGTATTTGTAGACCATTGTTAAATATGCTGCTGGCTTATCTTCCGTGACGCACTGGGGAGAGACGTAAGAAAAGTCACCCGAGAGTAATTCGGAATGACAACGGTGATATGAATTATAAAGTGCTGCACTTAGCTTCAATTTGCCTAGTAATAAAGATTTGAGGAAAACAGGTAGTTGAGAGTAACCTTTGGGCTCCGCGTGATACTGTAACCAGCAATGTCTGAAAATACTCGTTCTGGTGATCGGTGTCTCTGAATACAAAATTGATTTACTAGCCAGAGGGGTTGATTTGTTCTCATCCGATTGAGTAACACTGGCGTTGTTCAAGCTTATTCAAATCACATTCATGAAGTGGATAATTAATCGATTCTCTTGATTGATGTCTAGTGAAATGCACGCACATTTGAACACACCCTTTTCACTTATCTCGAAGAGACGCAGTAGACCCGGGTATGTGTCCTGTTAGTGTTAGTCAGGAGTGCGCACTCTCACTCCTACGAGGCACTCAACTTCAGTTTACTTGCTTTATTTACGACCCAGTAACCACATCAGTGTGCCTGACTGTGCCTGAATACGAGTAACGTTCAGTTGCATAACCTTTGTATTACATATAGGAAACGAAGATGCGCTTCCGATGGTACGAACAGAGGCTTAGTGAATTTGATGTGGAAAATAAGGAAATTGTGGTATTTTCGCAAATAAATTGAGTGGAATTACATTGATGTGGAAAATTTTCATCTATAGAAACCAATTTGAGAATTTGAATTGTGCTAGAACAATCATGACCATACTCAACATCTCTAATAAACCAAAGTATTTTTTCCAATAAGCTCAAGAGCTGCTCTTGCTTACCTGGAAAATGTTTGCTTTATGAATTTGTTGATTTGTAATGTGAACGCTTTCGACCATGACGTTTTGTATGGTCTGCTGGTTTAACTTTCGAAACCGTGAACGCCAGCGAAGAGGCTTTTTATCAGGCCTGATAAATACTCGTTGCCAAGTTGACCATCACTCACACTTGATCGCAGTCTTCGCATTCAGATAGACTTTCCAGCCAGCCTCTTTCGAAAACAAGCACTAGACTCGAGTTTCGCCCTCATTAGAGCTCATCAGTAGTGCATATCCTTGCCACGGCCGCGATTTGTGCTCCGGCCATTCCAATTATGAGGCAACCGTGTTAACCACTGCGCCATTGACCTCACATTAGGCACGACCGAATCATCAAATCTGAACGCTCAACCACTCTCGCTTGTGAGCAGTGTCTTCTTTCTGTTCTGATGAAGTGGTTAAAGGGAACTCAGTGTTTTAAATTTATCAGACGAAGACTCCTTGTTTCAAGTGCACGATCACTGGACCGGTTGTTCTCGTTACGGTGCAAGGTAGCAGTGGAACGGACACGCAGCGATTTCTATGAGGAATATACCCGATCAAACCAATTTTCGACGTCGTTTGTCAAGCTGGTGTGTAAGGAGAAATTACCGGGAAACAACATTAATCTCGTGAAAATAACATGTTCGCATATCGATGCCCGTCGGGAAATGATTATCAAGTTCGTGGAAACCCAACGTCGCTTCGTTGGAGTTCTTACTGACTTGTCACTGGTTTGCCGAATGAAATATGAGATCCTCTGCAGAGACATCCTTGAAATAACTAGGGGTAGAACTCGCCGCTCTCTGGAGCGCTCTTTTTCACGATTAGCCGAAATGACCGTGTTTTGCTGGTGATGGTTTCAAACGTCAACAACCTTTCTTCTACTGTGTTCACCCAGATTCAGCTGGAGGTCCTCTCGCTTGGACTGAATTTCAAAATACCGCTCAAGAACGTTAACAGGTTGAACACATAAGTTTAATTTGAATACATGTACGACCAACTGAAGGAACTGTCACCTACATTTCCTGATGAGACAGGCTGGTTCCGCGCAAAATTTATGGATATCTCCAACCAGATTTGTGGGCGCCCACCCTTCAGCAGTGCTATTTAAAGCAGGAACACTATTAGGCCATTATGGAACTAAGGGACGTGCAACATCTATTATTCCCTCAACCGGATAAAGGTTCCCGTGTGGTCGTCATGACCAAGGACGAGTAGTTAAGGAAAATGTACATCACTTTGGAGGACCAGAGAAAGTTCAAAGTGGACCAGACAGCCGAAACTAACATATTGATGGAAAAGCAAGTTTCAAGACAATTTCAGATATTGCTGTTATATGGACACATATCTGAAGCTCAGTATAGACAGCTGAAACCAGTCGGCACGGGAACACCGCGATTGACGGGTGTTCTAAAAGTACACCAGGATGATACATATCTACGTCTGATTTTATGCATGAACAACTCCGGTTACCATAAAGTTGCTCGTTGGCTAGTGGACATTTTGGATCCCAACCGTAAAGTCTTATCCCCACATTGCTTGAAAGACTCTTTCGAATTAGCTGAAATCTTAAAAAACACTTTGGTGAGTACTCGAGTAGTGTATTCCATGGATGTTGTTCCTTTTTTTTACTAATGTTCCCCTTCGTGAGACAGCTTATATTATATGTGATTTTATCTCAAGTCAGAGCCGTGATATAGATGCTTCATTTGAATACCTTAAGGATCTTATTTTGTTATGCATATATAACGTTCTTTTAGATTTTCAGAGACTTGCATACAAGCAGGTAGACGGTGTTGCTATGGTTAGTCCGTTAGATCCAACACTAGCTGACACCTTATGAATGATTGAGCGGCAAGTTCCGGATTGTATAGCTGATGTGTTATTGTACAAACGATACGTTGATGACATTTGTATTTTTAGTGACGTTACTCATTTTGATTTTTTTCAAACTTCTCAGTAATATTCACCCCAACCTATCTTTATCTCACGAAGTTCAGTCAAACAGTAGCTGAACTTTTTTGGGTGTACTCATTAGTAGACGTGTGGATGGTACCTTAAAACGCTCAGTTCACCGCAAAGCGAATTAGGGTGGTCAATATCTGCAGTTTTCCAGTTTTGCCCCGTTCGCACACAAACAGGGTTTAGTTAAGACATCGTTTCGTAGAGCCAAGCGTATTTGTACCCCGGATACTCTGAAGACAGAACAGGAATTATTGAGACAAACTTTACTAACAAATGGATACCCCGACAGTTTCACTCAGGCATATAATAAGGCAAAGAAGAGCACTCAGCCCATACTGACGACTCAAGGATGGTCATCTAGCCAGCGAACGCTGCGATCAAATGTGAGTGATGGTCAAATTGAAAATAAACCAAATCCCCAACTACTCATCAGTAATCTAAAATAGCGCCTTGCACGTTTAATGAGATCGGAGATTTCGACCTGTCTTGGAAGTCCTAATCGCGGGGTTATCGATTGGAGTAAACAGGCAATAACTGTCTCCTCTCGAGACGATCGGGCAACCTGATCATTGCTCACAAGCGGGAGTGGTTGAGCGTTCAGATTTGATAATTCGGTCGTGCCTAATGTGAGGTCAATGGCGCAGTGGTTAACACGGTTGCCTCATGATTGGAATGTCCGGAGTTCAAATCCCGGCCGTGGCAAGGATATGCACTACTGACGAGCTC
>QNGE01001550.1:127061-160127 GCA_008508345.1 Paragonimus westermani
TTTTGCCAACAAAGGGCCGGTGCGTGACGCTTGATCAACATTGCCTCGGAGAACGCCAACAATCTAGGGTCGCGATTGCGCAATAGGACCGTGAACGAAGTGTCGCGGTCAACCACATGACCTGTTGCGATTAGGTGTTTGGCGATCGAAGACGCCGGATTTCTGTTCGAGTTTTGGTATGCTGACCCGCCTTGAAACATTGTTTGCACTAGCCACTTGGGAATGTGCTCCACCTTCCTCTGTCGTAAATTTTGGTCCGTTCTGCCGATGTATGAATCACCGCAACTGCAGATGAACTGGTAGATAACGCGAGAGGCAGAGTTTTCCGAAGAAGAACGATCGGAGCAGTGGAGGCTCATCCTACGGGTGGAGCGTAACAAGCGCAATTCCGCCGCGAGATATGTGCGATCAATGACAGATTTCAACTTTCGACTTACATCGGTAACGTTGTGGTCACCTGTGTAAGGAAGATTGATAAAAACCTGCTTATTCGGCACTAACTGTGGTTGGGAAGCAGTCACTCATTCTTTGCAGTAAATTTCAATAAATTTGACCGGATATCCATTCGCAAACAGAACATTCTTCAAGAACTCCTCCTCAGGCTGTAGGCTGTCGGCCGTGCACAGTTTCCTTGCTCAGTGAAAAACAGTTCGTACCAAACTACGTTTGTAAGCCACTGGTGTAAATGAAGAGAATTATAGGTACTGCCCACTCCTCATCTACATGATGTGTATAACTGGCATGTTTTACGTTTGCGACTGATGAGAGTAAATGAAATGTTAACATAGCGCAACGTACGTCTTCTTTCTGTTCTGACGATGTGAGCAATGATCAGGTTGCCCGGTCGTCTCCAGGGAAGACACAGTAACGATCCTGTTAACTCTAATCGATAACCCTACGAGTAGGACTTCGGAGACAGGTCGAGATCACTGATCTCATTAAACCTGTAAGGATATGCATCAGTGATGAGCTGTAATGAGAGCGAAACTCTAATCTAGTGCTTTCTTTCGAATAAGGCTCGATGCAGAGTCTATCTGAATGCGAAGGCTGCGATCAAATGTGAGTGATGGTCAACAAGAAAACAAACCAAGTCCCCGACTACTCATCAGTACTTATTAACTACTCAAAAATACCATAATTTTCCGGCCTTACTGTACACTTGCGCTTACTGTTGAGTGTTATATACTTTCCGATTATTGCTCTTCGAATATCACCAACGCTGTAGACACAGATGTTGCTGTATTTTAAGATTTTGTTTATTTTCGTTGGTAGTACACAAAATTCAACGATTTCGTGTGATGAGGAATAGTAACGACGGGAGTTAAGAGTAACACATATTAACAGGATTACTATGAGTTCTGCGGCAGCGATGTTGTAAGCATAACCACATTTCAATTTGACCGTCACTCACATTTGATCGCAGCCTCCGCATTCTGATAGACTTTGCAGACAGCCTCTTTCGAAAGGAAGCACTAGACTCAAGTTTCGCTCTCATTAAAGCTCATCAGTAGTGCATATGCTTGCCACTTTTTTGCGCACAGAACTGACTAATAGTGCTTGGTCAACACGGCTTGCATGAATGTCAGGGGTGTTGGTTTCCAGTTGCATGATAACAGTGAACGATGTCATGACGCCAACCAGCTGACCTGTGTTCTGGAGAAGTTTGACTTTCTTTGACAGTTGGTCCCAAATCACCCAACGACCCGCCGGTTTTGGTTGCGTGGTCGTTTCCGCTAACTAATTGACGGTGTATCTCCATCCGCTGTTTTGCACACCGGTTTGAACCGTCTACTTGCGAGTGAATATCTTTACAGCACGGTCACTGTCCGCAAATGAATCGTGTGAACTCACTGCTTCAGCCCCATATTTGGACTCAGCGGTGGTTAAATGACTACTCTTGAGAATTTATTGATGTATATACTCTGGCCTCTAGCTATCTGTGAAAGATGTAAGGTAGGCTGGCCAAATACCAGTCAACTTACCTAGTGATTTGCGTGCATGACTCAAATGTGTTTACGCTGGTATGGTGTTGAAATTGCACTGCCTTTTTGTATACTCTGATCACCCTGTCGGTTGGCTCATGACGGATCTTTCAAACTTTCACATGAAACTATGTAATTTTAGCTGACTAGTTGCTGTAATTTGGTTTGCAACTATGTGATACAGAGAATGGGGAAGCTATTATATCGACAGAGTAAGGAACACCAAGACAAAGATGCATATCCCCACCGGAGAGTGTTCACCGAGCGAAAGTCAGTCACTTGGGGACTCGAGGAATTCGGTGTGTGGATCGGACGTACCATACGAATCGTGATCGCCACCAATGACGAACAAAACGAGGCGGTTGTGTCGAACAGTGGAACTGCTCAGAAATCAACCGTCCGGCAATATTCCTTTCCATAAACATACACTATATTTAGTTGGATGTATATTAGTCTAATCCTTCATAATGATTACGACCTGAACATCGAGTCAAAAACACAGAATTTTCGAGTAGACTCCTTTTACCTATTTTTTAAGTTTGTTTGCAAATGCGCTTGTTTCTGGCATGCCACTGCAACGAAGACACTTAAATTAGAGTATTCTATTGTAATGTATACGGAGAAATCAATTACCGCCTTTTACGCTGAAACTGTTTGTAAACATTTGAAAGTTTATTTGAAAAAAGCACTTTGACTGACCTGGTAACTTGTTGCACCCAACTTGAATCACGAGAAGAATTGACTACTGCTCGCTAAAGTGAAAATAATACTAAGTATGTTTTGTTGATACCGATAGCGTGGTTAGTAGCAAGCTGTGGGTTGCTTTTACAAATTCAGTTAGTTTCTATATTTACCAGAATAAAGCACTTCAGACGAATCTGAATATCTGCGAAACAGAAGAAAGTAGCATGGCTGTTAACAATCATAAGAATGATGGGCATTCTAACGTGGTGCCGAATGATTTCGGTGCACTTCAGGGGAAATTATTTCCCAGTTTATTCGCACGCTTTAAGAAAAGCATGTCACCAAATTTGTCCAAAAGGTCACCGATTTTCACTGAAACTAATATAGCAAAAGCATCCAGGTTAAACCTACAGTAAAAATATTGTTCTCAGTAACTTCACTAAAACGTTCCTAGACAAGATGAAAGTAGCAAATAGTTATACAAACCACTGACGGTAGAACTTCTAACCGGAGGTTACCGAGGAAGCAAACGTAGGGTCCTGTAAACAGAATACAAAACTACTTGCATTCTGGTATGACTCCAAGTCGTTTGTAAACGGGAAGGGTAATTATTCATACGTCGAGAATTAAAAGGTAGTGCAACTCATATTTAAGCACGTACGTATGTCGAAATAAAAAATTAACACTAGTTTGCAAGCCTAACTTCGCCTGGCCAGTTCTGTCAAAATGTGCGTTTGTGTCCTTGTGTTGCTTCGCAATTATCGAAACATAAAGAAATAAAATGAGAAAATTTGTCCGAAATGCTTTCTACAAATACAAAGTTGTCTCAGTTGACCACACTGTTTCACCATAATATCTTCGAATGTAGGTTCACTTTCGCACAGTATGATTAAAAAATATCGATGAGGAGGCTTCACCCACTTAGAAATAATTGATTCCTCTTCAAGTCGTTGTTAAAAAGCACTTTTTTTCACGCCCATAGAAACAGTGATTGTATTCATTTAATTAACTCGGACAGTTTGGACGTTCGTAATTTATATGCGGGTGTTGCATCAGTTATACGAAAGGCAAAATAGCAGGAATTAAAATTACACTACCATGGATAGGCAAGTAAGTAATGAAGACTCCATTTTGAAGGGTGGAGGATCCAACAGGGTGCTGCCTTCTACTACGAATGCTTGTCCTATACGGCGATGCTGGTAGAGAGGAATGATTGTTATCACTTGGGTTACAGTCAAGAAACTGGATTTGCCTTAGTGAAGCAGACCTCAGTGTCAAATCTCTCCTTGGTGTCAGGTGGATGCACCTAACTAAAATCTGCATATGCAGACAAAAGGCAACGCAAGAAGTGAATAGTCAGTTCATCCATAGAATAATGTGAAAGTAGTTTGTTAAGCCATTGACAGAAAAAGCTGACACGTATTGTCAACGAGGCTTCTCCACCATAAGATGAGAAACATTGGTACGTGGTTATAAACCATCTATAAAAATCACCCGAACGAGTGGACCTGCATTCAAGGCAATATAAGATGACCTTACAGGCAGGTAACACAGAAGACACAGGTTACCAACAGCGGCCCGGTCAATCAGTTAGCATCCATGATTTCAGAACAAGGAGTGATAACGGCTCAGAAGTGAAATTATCATGGCATGCAATCCAAAAGTGCATCCAGATATTTTCGAATGGTTTCTGTTGGAAATTGTAGTATTTGCAGTACAAAATGTGATTCCTGCTTCAAGAATGCTTGACAAATGAGGGTATTTATGCTTTAAACTTCTACAAGATTCGTTCATCTTACTGGAAAACACTGAATAGTCGACGCGGTAAAATAATTTTTGCTGATCACCACCAAAAAATTATTTAAACCGCAACGAAAGCTGACCATTCCGATCGGAGGTAAACCAGGGTGTCTAAATTGTTGACCGAAACGTAGATGTGAGTAGTTATATCGCTCACCTGCTTGGAGAGTTATGACGCGCATATGTTTTTCTCTCGTCATTTCACTTCAGTTAAACTCCAGTGTCCTTCTCCGGAGTAATCTTTTTTACCCAGCCAATATCATTCCCCGAAAATCATTTTTGTGTGATGAACGGTTGTACAGAGCATTTATTGGTAGAACAAGAATTGTAAGCGGTTAAAGAAGAATGGAGTGATTAATCAGAACTTTTAACTTCATCTCAAGTATGTTCAGATATTAGTGGTTTGGATGGCTCTGAGGGAAATGCAGATTCATGACAAAAAACACCAACATATCTTGTTGAAGATCTGCAGATCGTGAGGAGCTAGAACTAGATTTGACAAATAAGGGGGAATCATTGAACTCACATCATCGGTGGGTAACTGAAATTGGTTGAGTGACAAAATAAACTACCGATTTCGTTTGGGGCACATTATGAAAGTGGTCCGCTGATGATGCTGTTGCTTATGCTGACGGCAGGCATGGATTGTGCGCAAATGCTTCATCTGACTTGACTTCTGCTCTTATGACCAACAGAAACCGTCAGTTTGTTAATGGCTGCTCACTTATAAGGCTGATTTGACATACGGTGGGTCATTTTTCATCGAACCGGTGATATGAAGTCTGTCGTAGTACATTCTACATTCTTACACGAGGGTGTCAAACTAATTTGCTAAAGCGTAGTTTCCTTTTTGTAGTGAAAATATCCGTACGCTTGGGTCATCATCTAAAGGGGTATGAATTTGTCCAGAACGGACGGTCTGGTTATGAGTAAAAATGTGAGTTCGATTTACTGTCAGTGTTGCTAACCTCTGGATGATTCGCAGCTCAAACTTGATCGATCCTAGAGAATAAGGAACAAAATAATATGATTATACCAACGGCATTGCCAACTGCTTTAGATTTATTTAATTGTTTGTGTATATATATAGAGGCGAAGCAAAATGAACGAAAGAACATATATTGATGACTGAAACCTTCCTAAAACAAATGCCAACTATTTTTTACTTGAATTCTAAAATGTGTCTCGTAACAACGAAATGCTGACTGAATCGGGTAAATCCGGTAGCCCGGGGTGTAATGTCACATAAATGTGTGTACGTGAATGTAGGTTTACTTCACATTTATCAGTGTGAATTACTTCTAAACGGTAGTTCTAGTCCTCTCAAAGCGGTTTTGAGTTCAACAGAATGAATTACTTGGGCGAATCGCAGCTGCAGCGTTTTCCAAAGTGGCATAGTTGGAATCCCCCCCTTAGCTATAGAGCATGCAGTAGAGAGTCTTGTGTGAGACAGTAGGGTCAGCTTTGCTGTTGTGGTTCTGCCAGATGGGCGACAGATACAGTGGCTGACAGTTTTCACACCTTGTGTTACAAATGATCCAAGTAGTACAGTTTTATCGGTTTCACAATCTATTCGTTGTGCAGTAAACAGGCATATGACCATATTTTGTGTTAACAATTATTCTGTCCATCTGCAGGGAAGGCAAAAACAATATGATGTTCTACCGCAAGCCATACCTTGCTATTGACAAGTTCAATGAAGTGCGCTTTACGTCTGACAGTTGAGCAAACCTGCCTATGAATCACATATATTTTACATCTCCTAATTTATCCACTGTTTTGCTCCTAACTTGGACAAGAAATTGCGTGTGATTTAGGATTGCGGGTTTGCAGGGACTCTTGCCACTATGACCACACTCTTTTAGATTGTGACAGTAGGAATGTTCATTGTGTAATATCGGTAACAATGACGGTATTGGTTGAATAATAAACGAAATAAATCAGCTCCATCACTTGCTTACCCTTCAATAAAAGTGATCAAGAAACCAGCTACTTTTACTGAGTTTAACATTTTCATTTTCACGCACCATGTTCTACCAGCATCACCAAATAGAATGTGGCTCTAATCCCTGTCCCTGTAATTCTAAACTATGGCGTGGTAATTTCGTGTCAAGATACTGTCCCAAGTTTTGCCCTCCTTAACTGACCACAAAATTGTAAATAGTTCCCTATGTCTAAACAGGCAACCGTAACAGAAGTGAGGTGTCGCCAGTAAACATGAGTCCCTACGTCTCTCCTTTTAATTTGTCCACAAATAATGATTTTTTAATCGATTTGATGTCAAACAACACTCATTACACATCAGGCCTAGTTTGTCGGAACTGTTCAATCATTTCCTTATGACGCGCTTTCTCATAAGCAAACAATTGGTACCGAGCTTTAATGTTTGGTTCATTAACACTGAAATTGGATACCGCCCCGAACTAAAGTGAGTCAGCTACGTGTACATGCTATTCAACGTAGAGTGCTTGATTGGTAGTCGAACAGTGCTTAGCAAATTCATTTGAGGCCGTAGTAATATGGATGAGTAAATTGTGCTTTGTGATGAGCAGGAAGACGGATCGGGTGTAACAGAAGTTGATGTGATCTTCAGTCTTTCCAGGAGCGGTCCCCAATGGATTAAAGCCAAATTAGAAGGATGATAATAGCTGAGTCCTATGAAACCCACTGCTTTCACCTGCAAGTATACATCAGAGAAGACCTGCCGGTTACCCTTCCTTATTCCATTACATTGATGGAAGATGATTAGTAAGAATCCAACAAGCAAGTGAGGGTACATTACCACGTTTATCACCACCAGTTTCTGTCTGCAAAATATTCCGGAACACAAATCTTTCTGTGGCCGAAAGGTCCGCTGGGTATGAACCTCATCTAACACTTGCAGAAAGGTGAAGTAAAGAGGATCGGCTGAATTACATCAGATGAGCCTGAACAACAAACTGATAACTAGGTCTACGGAATTCCAACCATTTTTACTGGTAATCTAATGGAAGCAAAGACTTAAAGGCCCATTATGCGATTATGTTAGACGGTGTAAAGAGGTGTGATGTGTAAAACCGTCACACTTGTTCCCAACAATTTCCGCTGTTGGATAGCTGTCTTCGGGATAAGAAAATCCGTGTTTCATTTTCAAAATGCCGTGGTTTATTCAGATGTGTTGTTAAACAATCAACGGAATAATGTGTCCGCCCCTTGCACCGCTTCTTTCTTTTTCATCGACAAGCTTGACTATACCAAGTAAACAATAGAAATCCACCTGTGGATGGATGTTCCTAGGGGCCATGACTTTCGAACTAATTCCAACGGCTATTTTGTTCTCATTGTAACTATAACCCGAATGAACCCTACTATCTAAAAATCCTGCAGATACAAAGTACCTCAACTTTATATGTCAAAATGCGATTTAAGAAATCAAACCCTGTGTAAGACAGTTGTTTTTATCCTGATTATTGGCGCAAGCTCTGGTTTCGTGTCACTTGGCTTGGAACGAGTGTACAGACAGAAATCAAAGTCACTGGGCTTTTAGTAGTTACAACTGTGCATTCGAAATGTGAAAGTCCGATTACTAACTGCCAATACTCTTTCTTAGCTTTAACTATTCATTTACTCGGTGTAAACTCGGTGTAAAATAAGCTGTATTAAAAACAGAACATTTCGTCCATAATATGTTCCGTTAAATAAGAACAGGTTATTTGTTAACAGCTGACAACATTGTCAGTCTTCTCTGTATCACCTTATAAATAATGAAGACATTTTCTGATAGCTAAAACAACTAAACGACTATGACTTGACTTCAGCATATTAGGGTGAGTTGGAGGAATGAAAATGAGGGCACGATGAAGGCCTTTGGGCAAATTCCACGTAGCATTTTAGTAGTAAACAGCACTGCACTTATTTGCCAGAACCGTAGACTGCTGCAGGGATACGCAACGAGTGCCTACTATCGTGTCCGCTAAAAGACGCTTGGCCAGAGAGTTCATTTATTGCGCAAACTTCCGTACAGGTCATGCCAAAAATCAAAGCACAAACGCGTGCACTCATTTGCACGACAGACATGCACTCAAATACATGGGTGACAGTACGTTGTCATTCGCCTTGGTGAAAGTTCTCACACAGCACATATACACTGTTCCAGTAGTCTCTTCTTGTCCTTCACGTTCGGGGCTTGTCCTCTTGTTCCTGAATGCCGCCTGTGGATAATATACTACTTGTGAGTAGTATACTACACAACGAAACTGCCTGTTATACAACACTACTAAATGTTAAGCGCCACCAAGTTTGACTCCTGGCTGGTATAGTCAGTTCGCACATGAAACAAGAAAGAGAGGTGATATAACTACACATAGACTTTACACATGAAATCCAGTAACGCTGGATGATCAGTGGGCAGTTTTCAAAATACACTAAACAACACACGTTACACATTTTCCAGTTTTTATCGTGCCCACTAGGTGTTTGTCAGGTGTCGCAGCCAAATGCACACGTAGCTCGTAGCTGCTTCAAATCTATAAAGTGAACTCGACAAGCACTGGGTGCCCACCAACAGCTCGTGATCAACTTGTTGAGAAAAACCTTTTTAACCAAGGTTAGACAGACCGCCACCTACACGAGCAGCTGAGCGTCGACGGCATACCACTGGAGAATGACACCAAACTGGTCACAGCAACACATACAGTAAGGTGACAAGAAACCTGTCAGCTGGTTTTCAGCTACTCGACCCTGTCAAGAAGTATGCATCCTTGTTTTACAAACGCGTACTGGCCGACGCGTAGTCAACAGAACAGGACCACTGTCGGATATGTTTAGTCGCAGTTGATTTACCCTTATTAGCCAAGTGCCTGTCATATCATGCAGCAAACGATACTTTACGAAGTGCGACACACAAACGTAGTGACAGGATAATAGGAGTGGGGAGACCGAGGGCTCATTTGAAGCACATGACATACACACAATGGGAGACTAGTGTAACCGAAACCAAACGATACATCAAGACAAGGTTTAATTTACTGATGGTGTTTCATGGTCACGCAGTGACAAGCGACCGACGGAAAGTTAAGCTGACACTACTCGATAGTATGACACTAAAACAACCCTTTTTTGTTGAAAAACTGAACTGAGCTGGTTACAACTATACATTAGTTATGTGAAAAACTTAATTTTATAGGGGACAGCTGTTCAAATCTATTGGTTTTAGTAATAAACTTCCATTGCTGCAACCTGCATAGCTCACAACCTTTTCTTTAAACAGCCCAAATTTCTGCCGTTTATCTGATACACATGCTTAGCTGTTATCGTCAACGTATTCGAAGTGCTGTTGAAAGATCTTAACTAACACAAATGAGCAACAGTTTCCTCACCTTGTATGAATCAATTTTAAAGGATGTCCAAAAAATTCGTTTATGTAAATCTGGAAATGTGGAGTCTGGAACTGTGTCGTACACCTGTATTCAAAACTGAGTTGAATACAAACTACAAAATGACGTAAAACTGAAAATAATAAAAATCCAAAGGAGTGATTCTGTGAGTCGCTTAAAACTGTCAGGTTGTAACCTCAAGTGAAGAAACAGTTCTCCGTTTTTACGTGTGACACAGAGAAAGATTACAGTCGGTCGCAATATCGTTTGAACAGATTATCATCCGGATATAACTTAATTCCAAAACAATTATGCGGACTTACTGGGGTAAACAAAGCCAACAGTTTTCAAGCACTAAGTGTGTAGGGGAACCACAGAAACCTGCAGCTCTGGTCTCCTTCAACACACGTCCCCACTTTAAACAACGCGTTTGAGTGATTATTGAAATAACGTTTTGTCTTGGAAGACTACTTCATCTTGAATCTTGTAATGGAAATTCGTTTCGAAAAACTTATTGTGAAGCGTGCGATAGTCGAAGGTGAATTTAACACTCCCCAAGAATATCAGCCTCAGTCAACACGTAACTGATTTGGACCTGACTCTCGAAAATGTCACTGTGAAGAGCTGCTAATAGCCGAATTTCCATCCGCCAGCACATTGGTGGAAAGCATACACCGATCAGCTGCTGGTCCCAGGTTCCTTACGAACCACAGTGATGACAGTAACATATCTGCGACCGGCTGTGAACTGCGCTGTTCCACAGGCACGACGATAAACTCATGCTTAGAATTCTGTCTCTGAAATTTCTCACTTGGTGTACCTGAACTGGAATAATCATTGCTAAAAAGCCAGTGGACGTGAATTTCAAACCACAAAACTCGCACACCTTCTCGTTGGTTAATGCTTTTTCTCAGTAAATGGAGGTCAACCTCACTTGCTGATGTCAGACATTTTTCTGGTTCAAATTTTATTGATCACTGTGCTTTAAACCAGATTAGGCGAGATAGTAGGCAGGCATGCTAGCGCATTAACGAAGTTCATTGTAATCAATAATCTAATTTATCCCGGTAAGCTTCATCGGCTCAAACATACATGCACATACAACATTTGCATGCTCCACGACAACGTGTTGACACGAACGACGGCAGGGTATGTAAAAGAGGGAGGAATTCGCCTATAAAGAGTGTACCTGGGCTAATTAGATTTAGAGAGAACTGCTCAACTAATGAGCGATGCAGTTGACTAACAAAAGTGGCGGGCTTATTTGCTCTGTCCTCACTGGTTATTCTTCAATACCTTTCTTTTTCTAGCAACAAAAATATTCTGCAATTAATGAAATGCTTTATTATCTACCGTATTCAACATACATTTGACAGTGTTTCCAAACGCAAAAATTGATAAATGTATACGTATATCGTGAATCTTAAATAGTTCACAGCTAAAACTTCAGTAACTTCCTCATTCACTTTAAGGCATTCCTATGAAGTTGACAGTAATGAGAATAGAAAAGAAATACTTACTGAGCTGAGGATTGGACGAAGTTTGCGAACTGGAATCCGCTGTGCAGTTGAAATTCTTACCTTTATCATGCAGAATAACAAAGAACAGTGTGCTAGGAAATTTATACAGACTCGAATAAAACCAACGGAGAAAAGAAGATATATATATATCCTCTCAGTTATAAATGCTTTGCTGGTAAACGAAATTAACCTTGGTCAATGATATGATGAACATAATAAATGAACCTAGTCGAGTGCAGTATTTCCAACTTTTTCTATGACAAGAACCAAGTGACGGTTACTGTCTTTGAGAGAGTAGAACATCACGCCGGTGCTTAATCAACAAGCATTCACAGTGCTTTGTAATGTTCACTAATGAAAATGGTTAAATAAAGGTATTAGGAAACTTTTCGATCAACCGTCAATCACCTATTTTGCTCGTTCGAAAAGAATTACCGAATACTTAGTGTGCTGTGCCCCTAGCTGTAAGTAACATCCGTTCCCCGAATCGACTTTTAAGTCTTTCGTTTTATTGAGGATATATCTTTATTAATGTATCACACGTTTGCAACTGCTGAACTAGACGGAAAGAAGTCACATCGTACCTATCAGCTTCCGAGTAGCCCAGTCCTGTTGGGGAAACGGACTAATGCTTCAATTACGTAACTGTTCAAACGAAAGTATCGTTAAAATTGTTTGCCGATGCAGGAAACGCATCACCTCATTTAATGAACTACTGTGGTGTCACTAAAAGCAGACAAATGTATTGGGTGTCATCTTCGGTTTCGTGTGTGTTTAATTTGGCATTTTTAGTTGAGTATTTTTGGTAAAAGTGTAGCGAGAAGGCGTCCAATAAAGCACAATCTTTATTGTCCAAATCGCCAGTCACATGCAACGCGCGCTCTCTCGTTTATGAGTCATAATTCCAACCCGCAGCACCCCCCGGTTTCCGTTCACACGTCGTGTGCACTTCTAACCGGTTTACGTGTGTGACCGGTGCCTTCTATCGGAGGGTTTTCCGCTTGCCATTCCTCGTCTGTTTGTCCGATTTCGTTGCGCGATGGCTCGTCCGGCTGCTCGTGCTGTCCGCCATCCACCCAATGTTGGCCTTGACCGTATTCCAACATCGTGTCGAGATGTTCCTCTAAATGTTGGAAAAACCACGCCTCCGATCTGGCCGTCTGTCGTATTTCGCCTGCCCTGCCTCGCCCGTTGGTCCGATCCAGTCGAGCGATGACTCATCCGGTCGCGCACGTTGTCCTTGATCCGATCGCGGCAGGTTTTCGAACGTACCTCCCCACGTTGAGGTATTCGGCCGAGCGTTGGAAAACTCGCACCTCCGACCTGACAATCCACCACAAGTTTCTCAGTCGTACGTGTTGCTAGCGTTAACGATGTCCATCAACAGCTTTCCAAATAAACTAGGTGTTTCCCGATTAATATGTAGTACTAAACAACATTACCCCATGATTACTAACAAAATTCTTGGTAATGCGACACGTTAAACGACACGTTAAATCAAGCCGTGAAACAAAGCGCTCGTCAATTTTGTCGTCAGACTCGTATGGTGCGGTCAAACAGCTACGATTGCCATTCGTTCTTCGCCTGTTGCGCATGTGACTGAACTGGTGGTCTCATGAGTATAGGATATCTTTTGACCAGTAAGCTCTACTTGATTCACAACTCTTAAACAGATCGCACACTAAAGCCGTTAGAACATCCTTTGCATTGCCAACAACTTTGCCGCAGAATTTTTTGGAGTTCTCGTTTGTGATGCCTGATGCATCAAAAGTTTTATAACGTTTATAACAAGTAAATGCACAAAAATAAGCACGCAACAATGGACCACACTGGTATTTTTACTGGGAGGAAATGTTAAGGGTTTCCTTATACCGTTCATGTTCAGCCGAAGTACATTTTTGTCGTGTTACTTATATGAAAATCAAAATAAGTTGGGGCTTGTGTGCTCTGGTCTGAGATTGAAGTATCCTACAAATCAGCCTTATACGTTAGTTCTGATATCTCTGTATTCACGTGGTATCGAGGTGTACTTAACATCTTGTTTGAATAATTTTTTCGTAAATTAGCAATCGTAAGATGAATGGCCCTTGAATCATCTAAAATCACTGGTCTGTGTGCAACACGTCTTGTCTCGCTTGTGCAGACTTTCTTGACATTGGCAGTAAACTCACACATTTTCTAGCCAAATCGAAATATGTTGTGTTAAGGGGTAGAGTTATAGTCTAATCATGAATGTCTCGAAAACGATTGCGCAACTCATGTAAACATTAAAACCATTAGCCATAAGCTAATTAACACATTATCCCACTAAACACCTGCATCACTCAATTTCATGACATATTCAGCGGTTCCCAATAGTTGACTCCAAGGATTGATCACTATTTCTGAGTCGCTGTTTTTCGTCATCACTCATAAGTAGTGATTACTTGCTGAACCAAAACACCGACTATCGGATAGCATCATGTTTTAGTACCTCCTCTAATACAGGAAATTTTACAACCCATTAAGTGATTTTCTTCCTTACCGTAAATCGGTCTTCAGAACTGGAGTGTTCCAACCCTGCTCTGTAAAACTTGAAGCATCTTCAAGTTAATCACGCTTTTTCGTTCGCTTCATTCACACATAAAATATCCAAAAGATTCACTAATTCGTTCTAAAAAAAACTCGTAATAAAATATTGTTAGTTAATTGTGTCTTACAAATTTGAGTAGGACAGCTCAGTTTGGCACAATATTAGCATATATACCAAGTTCATTTCACATCAAAGCTTTCTGTACTCCGTCTTCACAATGTCAGCCTGGAGCATTTCCATTTCTACACTGTGGCAGTTATTTGCATTTTATCACGCAATCAAAGAGAAATGCTGTCTCATGCAGAAGAGTTAATCTACGTTAACATCATCTACGGTAACATGTCTGGCCTACTCACCAGTGAACCTGACTAGATCCACAGTGACGACAACAGATAGCAGCTTTCAGTAATCTGAAGGCCATATAACATATCAGGAAATTTTTCCCGAAATTTCTGCGGAAACTGTGTGTTTCAATAATCCTGAAAAATATGCTCCGTTTAATAAAAACCTGTTTTAGGATGGCGTACGTACAGACATAAAAATGATGACCAGTAATTGCTGGGTGTGCTGGTTGTTTGACCCCAATATTTGATGCGAATCAAATTATCACATCACTTTTCACCACTTCCCATAATATTATTCGCTCCTGCAATCCTTTCAGTCTGCTCAGTTCATTTTGGGTATATTTCAGCCTGGAAGTAAAGAAAACACTAGGAAAATCGAAATAGAAATTTCTGATATTCGAATCACTCGAATTTATCTGTTACAGGTTAATTCTTGTGCGATACATTAAGTCATATACTGCAAGAGCTTTTAGGTTCAGCTTAATTTTCTCCCGAATTTAATCAAGATGTTTTCGATCAATTTTAGCAAAACTGCTGGCTAGCCAGTCGTGTTCACTGAACTATTAACATCGCATGCGTCATGAAGCATGGGTAGGACTACTCATCATCGTGAAAGTTGGAAAAGTATGGCAGCAAAAGTATGAAAAGTGCACCAGAAAAAAGGGTACCTTGCCCTTCATTCGAAACATTCCAATAATTCACGTAACTTCTTAACAGACTGCCTGTTACCCCGTTGTTTTACTGAAACACATCATATCCATTCCGAAAGCATGCTATCATCATTTCGTGCCTCAAGAATAAACATTCTGACGTTCCCGCCTACGGGGTAAGTTATGGGCAGAACCAAGAAAAGTTGGCCTTGAACAGGTATATGGTTTCCCGTGTATGATTTTGTCAATGTGTCCAATTCCGAAGCTGACGTTAATCCTGGGGAACATTTTGTTACGCTGTACAGTAACTGTATGAGGCTGTGTTTGTCTTGCACAGGCAAACTTAGCAATTTTTCGCGTTTAACGTTGTTCACACAGGGGTTTGTGCCATTCACGAAACTATTGCCAACCAGATTTGCACTTGTTAAACGACTGGCTATATTCGTCATATGGAAGTATTTTTTAATCCAAACTACCGCATTTCTGAAGTCCATTTTTTGGATAATAGCTAAACAAGAAATAACGCAATTTTACTGACCGTTTCCGTTTGGAACAAAGATAGGTGGCCACCCACATGGGATTATGGATGCAGCAATGATGAATTTGCATCCTACTGGGTGTAAACCGAATTAGTCCGTAAACGTGGGACTATTTATAGCTTTGTCATGGGATTCGTGTTCACGTACTGAACCATAAAACGTGACCAGACGAAATCATAAGTTGGAATGCCTGCTTCAAAAGCCATGAATGAGGATCCAAAATTATTGATACCACAGTTGGCAGAGGATGTTGTTGGCATGAAATATGCTTATTTAGCAGAAGGTAGTGATTCATTCTCAGCAATATTAATCACAGAGTTCACATATGGACCAGCTCGGTAGCCTCAACATCTCAATAGCGTGAATCAGTGAAATGAGCAATCTGCACGAACAACACAAATAACGGGCTGCTACTGTGTACTTGATTTTGACATGGTGCCAACAACGAGTAAACTAAAGAAACACCTCACGGGCTATTTAACATTAGACAAACCTTGTGTTAAGTAAGCAACTATAAATACGTTAACAGAGTCTAACAAAATAATATTTTAGATAAAGGGACTTCCAACATGAATGTCAAAATATTATAAGAAGTTCATCCTGTCTGGTGCACAATGGAAGCAACCGGATAATTTGATATTTGTGTATCCAGCAGATCATCTGTACTTTGGTTTACCGTCGTATCAGAATAAATGTAATTTACGACAACTCAGTCTTGAGCTCCGTTTTGCATTCGCTTGAAAATTTCATCCACACCTCTTTGATAGGAAGAATTAGGTTTCACATTTCATATTATTCGGGCTAGTCTGCCACACATCTCCTCCACACAGTCAAGAGTCGAACACAAACCACTCATTTCTAAGGCAACAGGGATGATCGCCAAACAAACAAACAACCTCAAATAAGGCGCACAAGAATTTTCGTGTACATGCGCCCAGACACGTTCGCTTGCGGGTGATACACAAACCACTGGATTGCCTCAAAGTGGCACACAATAACCGTTCTGTTCAACCCATCTATGGCTACATGATTACGATATATTATCAAATGGAAATCACGGCAACTACTACAACCCTATTCTGGTCACTGACGGGTAGTAGGGATTTCTGGTTCATATAAACTCCACATCACTCACAAGTGATCACAATTCTCACATTCGAAGTAAATTTCCTTGGGTTTGAAAATTTGCTTTCACACAAAGGCTAAGAACACAATTTATTTCATTCAACGTTGGACTGGACGGATTCCAAGAAGCATAATACTTGTCCGAGAGTCAAAATCAACTTCCCAAACGGGCATGTGTCGACTCATATCACACGTGTATTACTAAAGTTGTGTACTGAAAGTAGTGGATGCGGTGGCGTAATTTGTTATTGGTTGTGTTATGTGCTGTGCACAGATGTTTGCTGCAAGCCCATTGCAATCCGATTTTGACGGTTTTGGACTGGTGAATTATTCCATCTAAGTGTTATCCTCCACGTAGACTGTGGTTCCAACTTCACACCCTGGATGGTTAAGTAACTAGGACGGATATTAGGGAAATTCCTCTCGCGCCTACTACATGCATATTGCTCACTGAACTTTAGTCTGGCAAACTCTGTGAGTATATTCAGGTAAACATGTGAGTCATGAACGCCAGTGTTTGGCAAAGATATCTTTATTTACTGTAATAATATGGTTGTGCGTGCAATCAGTATGGGAGGGAATGGTTGTAATTTTTTGTCTTCCGGTTTGTTGCACTACATTTATTCAGGGTCATTCAACCCTTGCAATTCTCAGTTTGAACATCACACGCATTTGATCTGTCTTCGCATTCAGATGGACTTTCCGGCCAGCCTGTTTCGAGAAGAATCACTAGATTACAGCGAAACTCGAGCCTATTGCTTCTTTTCGAAACGGGCTGGCTTGGAAGTCTATTTAAATGCGAAGACTGCGAAAGAATGATGTTCAAGTGATGTTCAACTTGAAAATTAACCAAATCTCCGTCTACTCATCAGTAATCTAAAACATCGCCCAGCAGGTTTATTGAGATCAGTGATCTCGACCTGTCTCGGAAGTCCTAATCGGGCGCTGATCGATTTGAGTAAACAGGACAGTTACTGTGTCTCTTCTCGAGGCGATCGTCCAACCTGATCATTGCTCACAAGCGAGAGTGGTTGAGCGTTCACATTTGATAATTCGGTCGTGCACAACGTGGGGTGAATGGCGGAGCAATGTTTAACACGGTTGCCTCGTGATTGGCATGGCCGGAGTACAAATCGCGGCCGTGGCAAGGATATTCACTACTGATGAGTTCTAATGAGAGCGGAACTCGAGTCTAGCGCTCCTTTTCGACAGACACTGACTGGAATATCTATTTGAATGCGAACACTGCGATCAAATGTGAGTGACGTTCAACTTGGAAATAACTCAAATCCCCGAATACCGATCAGTGTTTTTCTAATTCTGTGAAGTCTCCCACCGTTTCAAGCAACTGGCTGTTTGTCGCTTTAAAAATTGTGGTTGAGTGAAGCAGTTTTCTCTTTGTATGTGAGCAGCCTTGTAAAAATTAGTTGGTCTGATTAGCCAGAAGTGGAATCCACATCGTGAAATGTGAATATTTATGTTAGTGGAAGCTGAAACTGAATTCAATTTATTGAAGTTCTCCGGGCAATTATGCGCCCTGATATTTACACAATTTTTCGGCTAATTCTAATTAATTTCGTTATTCATTTTTGGCCCAAATTCACTTATTAGAAGAAACGGACAAAGTGGTACACCAAAGGTGAGCGTACTTTTCTTCTTTAAATGAAATTATCAGTTGTCCTTCGTTGAAAGTATACATCAGACGTATATATATATATATGCATATATATATTGTACAAGGGAAAGTTAGCCGCACTCCGCACAGCTCATTAGTGTACTTCAGTCGTAGGCAACTTACTTTCTACCTACTGGAAGCATTATTCTTCTCGCTTGGTGAATAGCGGATCTTAAGTTATCTCCATCGTTACCGACGGATTGCTTGCAGGGAGATTGAATACCACAATTTTGTATAACATAAGTCAGTACGCAAAATAAAAAAGCCTTGTCTTTTTGCAAAGCTGTCTTGTTCCTTTCATAAGCAGGCGTCTTCCAGAAGACGGTCAACGGACATCGGATATTTACTAACGTATGCCGTGAATTTTCAGTCATTGTCTATCCAGGTGTAACTGGTATACAAATCGTTGCCTTAGGCACTCCACTCATTCACGTTAAAGTCAAACCCGTTCAAGTATTGCAGACTTATCGGTAACGCACAAGCTAGCTTTTTATAGAATTTCCTCACGCACACGTTTAAAAAATGGAAACTATTAAAAATTATATATTTTTATGTCGTGTAAATAAAACGCGTTCGGGCAGGTTGTCTAATCTGGAAAACAATCAGATCCGCTCAAAAAAAATAGAAGGAACTAGTGAACAGGATTTCCTAATCACGAGCTTATTCAATACGAATATTACTTTCGTTGTGGAAGGTAATACTTCGAGCTGTTAAAAACGGGCAAGTTGCGGCTCAGTGTTGGGTGCTCTTGATAGAATAATTTAACACACAGCTGCTCACTCGCTATCTACTCCAAAGGTTTAGAGAATATCGGCAAAGAATATACAAGCTGTCTTATTTAAAACGAGTTGCTTAAACCTTAATAAGAAAGTATCAGTTGGCCTAACTACGTAACACAGTGTGAAAACTGTTAACGAATGTGCATGTTTCTTGACTACTTGCCACACATAAAGCGATTCACTGTATTCAGCCTCTGAAAGACGGTTATGAAATTCAGTTTAGTCAAATCAGTATAGCCCAGCAACGATGTTTGCCAAAGCGGATTGCTTTTGACAGGTTCAATTGATTCAATTCGTTTTTGCACTAAACCCTCACTGGCCGAATCGCAAATTTAATCCATATAGAACAACCCTACTTTACTTCAACGTTCACTTCGTGGTTTACGTTTATTAACCTTTATTAGTTACGTTCGAACGTATGAGAACGGTTAATCTCACGAGGTTCAGTAGAAACGTACGGTTGATGTTGGTCAAAAGAGTTAGCGAATCCGTGAACAGTCAATTTACGTAAACATGCGGTAACATAGAAGTCAAATTAGGCCTAGAAACATCCATTCAAATGACTACGCCAATCAGCTTCGCTCTAACAAATGCTAGGCTTTTAGCTCAGACCAGACAAGAAGGGGAACATGTTTTTCACCATTTAGCTTGCTAACAAAATAAAAATGGTAGAAATTCTCCAGCTTTTTCAAATCTTATTGTCCACGTGTCCAAAGCCCACGTTTTGCTAGGTGACCTGCATTACTCGTACTTTGCATAAACGATGTAAAATTACTCGTGTAAAACGGACGGAACTTACTCTTTCGTTGGTCAGCTGACTAAACAGGGTACACTGAGTACTTTCATTCCACACCCGTTTGTTTACTGTTATTCGGGTTTACAAAGTGGATAGTTCGTTTAGTGATCTATGGACAGTTTAAATGACAGATGAAAGTTCATTTCAGATTTCACGTCAGGTTTTAGGCCAGACAGGTGTACATGTGTAGTGTACAACAAATTTCATCCCACATTCCCTACGGTTGCACTTATCTACATACCTAGTGTGGTTGAAAGTAATATGGGTTCACTGCTCACATTCACGCACATCACCTACCTGTTCTGATTCAATTAAAGGTACTGGACTGAAGCTCCTGGTTTGTTGAAGCTCGTCATCATTGTGCAGATTTTTCAAGACTGTGACTTGAAATCCACTCCTTATTATCGTAAGGCGTGTGTTGACCATTCTACCAGTGACCTCACTTTAGGTAAGACCGAATGATCATACATAATGGGCAGGGTATATTCGGCAATTAGTGTTGGTTAAATTGCACGTTTCTCGCACCAGGGTTGGCAATTCTCCTGTCATTTCCAGTTGATAACCGTATGGTTGCAATTTGTCAGTCAAGTCGAAATCGCAGAAATACATTTAGTTTGACTTCAGATGCGACAAATGTACGGCAGATTTTGAGCTGGTTTTGTCAAGTTTTCCAAGTGTACCGCTAGGTGGTCGTATATAAACAGACTGAGCAGAATATGAGTTGACATTCATTTTTCACCGTCATTCATATCGGCGAATGAAAACGTGCCTGGAATTCGAATCGCATTCGACAGCGATTAAACTTTTAATAGTTCCAGCAGACTAATTTAATAAATTTGATACATATCCTATTTAGAAATTTGACCCAACATTCTTCTTAGTTGTATTGAACAGCAAGCTGCCTATAGCAACCAACCCAGCTATATTTTCAAGATGATATGTAAAAAATTAAGTAGCAAACTTTCAGAATAAGCGCACGTAAATTTTTGCTGTCTCCAAACAAATGGCTACAAACTAACCTTGGCAACGAATGTTCCTGGAGGCATATTTTCCTTAACAGTCAACGTCTGAGGATTGAACGTGGATGGAAACGGAATGTCTGGTGTTTGTAATCCAGTGTGCATGTGTGGAAGGAGCCCGAGACCTCTGACTTCTATCACCGGAGCTTCATCGTTTACATCAATAATCCGTAGAAAGATTCTCAAGCTTCCTGTTTTCGGAGGCCTCCCAGTATCTGTGGCTACCACAGGCATAAGAAAACTCCTTGGTCCGACCTCATAGTCTAACTGATGAATCAGCGTTATCCATCCATCGTCTGTACCGACTCTAAAAAATCTCCTTACGTTCAAGTCAGCGCTGGTAGCCACTGCATACTGTACTATCTTAGATTGCTTTCCGGCTTGTGGTGGTTCACTAGTTTTAATGTAATCTTTGTCAGTTGCTAAAATGCGATAGATCCTACTGCCTAACTGCATGTTCTCTGGTATATCGATTGTAGCGGTGAGGAGTTGATCCGTATTTTTAACATCAGACAAACCGCTTGAACTTCTTGGATTCGTATTTGAGAATAAAGACACCGCTGGGTGTAACCGATTGCCCTGATTGTTGTCTCCAACCGCTCGACCGCTCTCTGTAGTAACAGCTGGGCCAATGTCAAACTCAGGAGCGTACTCGTTAACTTCCCTGACCACAATGACGATCGGTAATTGAGTTGTACATCTGGATTGAGTTTGTTCTGACCGATCTGCTGCCACTAAAATGAGCTTGTGTTCTGCCTTTGTTTCACGGTCTAACAGCACACGGCTCAATAAACGAAGTCGCTTGATTTGTCGGGGTATGTTTGTATGTTGAAATTCCATATTCAGATGGGTATTGGACAGTCCGTCATCCAGTTCAAAGTTACCAGCGTCAGGTCCCTTAAACCAGAACGGAGAAGGAAGCGTGTATAGTCCTATCAGTGTATGTGTGTGCACATATATGTATACGCCTACAGCTCATACTGTATAGAAGATGGACGTCGATTAATCTACAGTTCACACAGGTATTTTAGAAAAATGTGATTAAAATCGAAGATATCGTAATTTGCAACTAACAGCATTCACTTTTCACAGTTTTCCTACTACTATAAATAGTTCATCCAGAATCATCCGGAAATAAACACTGATCTTAATGTTCTTGTGTTCGAGCCCATGCCGCTTCGAAGACACCAGTTTAATCTCGTATCCACGGTTTACTCATGCAACCACGTTGACCCCGATAGCAGTGAATTTACCCTAAGCACATCGTAATTATACCCCCCAAATTATTATCTACATATCTGCGAGCTACTTTCAGTTTGTCAAATATCCATCAAGGAAAATGTGTCCGTCTCAATAACGATAGCCAACTGATTTATGTTTTGGGTTTTCAAATGAGATGAAAATTTAACAAATTCATTAAACGTACTGAGCAGTCTATCAGTTATTGACAGTCAGCCAAACAGATGGTTGATACTATATCAAAGCAAACCCACAGCCACTCTCATATTTTGTTCATATTTGTTAGAAATAACCAAAAGTATGCTCGCAAAATATGCATACACCGGGAACAGCACAGCGGATATCATCAGCACAGGGGATGTTAACCGAGTGAATGGTTTCAAACAATATGGCCGTTAATTGTATATAGAGGAAACATGAAAAATCCATTATATACTGGCCACAATAAAACGGACTTGGCAATATGCCAGTCACCGTAAATTCCGACCAACGTCTGCATGGAGGTAAGTCATCTACCCGACCCTAGTAGAAATCCACCCTCCACTCAACAATCCTTTATAATCATCAGGGAAATTTGAGTGATAGAAGCTCAACGTAACTCTTCATCGGTTGGAGCTTTTGCAGTCGCCTAAAATCCTACACCAACCTCTTCCAAAATGAAGCATTAGGTTTCGGTCTCGTTCTTGTTACATCTAATTCATCTTGCGTATTCTTGTCACTACGGGGAGATGAACTACGCTCAGGTTTGCTTGAGGAAACTGTGTTGACCACTGTCATGGCAAACTAGCATTGGACGTGGAAAAAGTATAACGCACAAACGCTTAAACGACGTCGCTTTCGAGTTCCCCATTCATTTCCATTCGTTTGCAGTAGCCATGAGCTTGACCAGAAGGTGCCGTCGGCCTAGCCACCGCTAACCGCATTACTGACATGGAGTGACTTGATAAACATCGCCAAAAAGATTAACAATGGACACAATAAGGTCACGCGGGAGAACTAGTAGGGTTTTGAATGTGTGCATGCCAGTAACTGCGGCATGCTGCTATCTCGAGTGGTTAAAAGGACACAATCCGAATAGAAGTTAGCTACCCACTTTACTCAAATGAACAGCCACTGTCTGCACATCACACGACTACGGGGTTGCTCGATCAACCCATGGGTTTACTTAACTGCTGGTATTCTCAAAGTAATTCTAGGTGCTAGGTGCTGCTTAGACCGTGGGTAAAATACTTGGTCCCATCATTGCAGGCTGTAAAACCTGATTAGTTGACTAACTGATAATGTATTCCCAATGTTTCGATGTGCTAGCAAACGGCAGCGCTGTTCACGTGATCCACGCATTTCATTTGACCTGATTGACAGTAAACACGACAGCCAGACATGGCAAGTATGTATTTTTTCTCAGCGGTGTTTCCAAAACGTAGAGCAGGGTTGGTTAAACATAAACAATAAATACAGTTCCTTCTGGTGACGGCCGATCGACATTTCGAGGCTACGAAAAAAGCTTATTGACATAGACCTGAATTTGATATCCTTACTGACATTTATTAGCAGCTTTATAGGCTGACAAGATAGTGTTACCCAAATATGTGTAATTGTCCACAAACTCAATTGGACCACTTGCATTTAGAAACGTGAGAGTAAAACTACCTCAGTCTCTGAGCCGTAATTCAAACTTTGGATAACCAAAGCGTACTTCATACAAATCAGCCCGGTTAGTCACCTCGATCAGAATGGTTTGCATTTCCTTGGCAACACTGATCAAGCAAAACAGAAACATCAACATATTTTGCGTCGGTCACCTTAGTGCATGGAATAAAACGGACAATGGAATCTTCAAGATCATCTTCCAGGAGGGAGAAACAAAAATCCCGCCAGAAGTAGCGAACACCACGAGCAGTTGTTCACAAGCTTAAAAAGAGTGCACACGACGAGCCTGAGAGGTTCAGGCGTTCCTTCGAAATTCCTGATGGATCAGCGGTACCAGAAGCCTAATCGAAGCCAACTTTTTGGTCTATAAGACGGCGAATTTTGGTCCCCTGTAAATCTGTCAATGCTCTGAGATCCCTCTTGGGGGTAAAACGGTCAGCCCGCTCTTGACTAGATCTGAAATCCCTCAATTATTATTGTATCTGTTCATTCTTGTATTGTGAAAGTCAGGTTAAATTATGGTTAGCCACTAAATTGAAAGTAGTAAACAATATGCTGATGTCACATAAACTTCCAGCCCACTTTTAAAGATTAAAAACTGTCGTTAGACACTTTTTACAAGGCCCACTTTAAGTCCCCCTAACCGTCTGAAAGAGCACTTTGAGTACTGGCGTTGTCTCCTCTACAACACTCAGGCTCTTCGGTATCTCTCAATAATTTAAGCTTCAGCGTTACTTCCGTTTTCGAACGTCTGGAACACAGTAAGTGAATGTTCTTTTTCATAAGCCTCTACAGTGTGGTTGGAGCCAAAATAACTAGTCCTCACATTGTTCACCCCACCTATGAAGTCCTCAAAGTTGGCTGGTAGCATTTGGTTCTTTATTCACAGACTCAACGGTCTGCACAACTGCCACCGTAGTGTGAAGTGTTTATTCGTTCTCTTTAGATTGATCTACCATATGACGTTTGTGTTCCTAAAGAAAGCTGCTATTTAACTCCCGACTAATTCCTCAAGCGATATTGAGCATACTGTTGAGTAGTAGAGAATTTCGGCTGTGCTGTTCAGTTTATGCTAACCAAAATCCCTATTACTGATAAGTGTATTTGGTTTTGTCCAACCTAATGATCTATTCACATATGTAGGCCTAAACATCCTCCCAGTCGCTTGCGTCCTTCAGTAAAATTCACTCGGCCAGCCCAAATTACACGATACATCATTTTCAGCTCCGATATGCACACTAAGATCACACATAGTAAACAAGTTTCTCACCATAAAATACTATAATAACAACTAAACTGAAGACTTGCATACGATGTCTTCGTCAGTTTACAAAAGTACACAAAATACGAAAATGAAAATCACCGATGTTAACGATCCGCTATATTTTACAGTTCCAGCTGCAGCGGGAACACCTAGTCAGTATTCATTCACCTACCCCACCGCAATTCATGAACATGGGGCTATAAATATCAATCAAAGCAACACTTGAGCTAAATTGTCACAAATCAATATACGTAGAATACTTCTTGAAGCTCCGATTGTAAACCACCATTTTCACATTCATGGACCTCATTCAAACCATTGAGTAGGCTAGAGATAAGACTGCTTGGAATGCTAGGAACTGTAGTGGAACTCTTAACCGTGATAGCTTGAGTACGCACTAACAAATAACGATATTACTGATGAGTAGTCGGGGATTTGGTTTATTTTCAAGTTGGCCATCACTCACATTTGATCGCAGCCGTCGCATTCAGATGGACTTTCCAGCCAGCCCCTTTCAAGCTCTAATAAGAGCGAAACTCGAGTCTAGTGCTTCTTTTCGAAAGAGGCTGGCTGGAAAGTCTATCTGAATGCGAACGCTGCGATCAANTTTAATCGCTGTCGAATGCGATTCGAATTCCAGGCACGTTTTCATTCGCCGATATGAATGACGGTGAAAAATGAATGTCAACTCATATTCTGCTCAGTCTGTTTATATACGACCACCTAGCGGTACACTTGGAAAACTTGACAAAACCAGCTCAAAATCTGCCGTACATTTGTCGCATCTGAAGTCAAACTAAATGTATTTCTGCGATTTCGACTTGACTGACAAATTGCAACCATACGGTTATCAACTGGAAATGACAGGAGAATTGCCAACCCTGGTGCGAGAAACGTGCAATTTAACCAACACTAATTGCCGAATATACCCTGCCCATTATGTATGATCATTCGGTCTTACCTAAAGTGAGGTCACTGGTAGAATGGTCAACACACGCCTTACGATAATAAGGAGTGGATTTCAAGTCACAGTCTTGAAAAATCTGCACAATGATGACGAGCTTCAACAAACCAGGAGCTTCAGTCCAGTACCTTTAATTGAATCAGAACAGGTAGGTGATGTGCGTGAATGTGAGCAGTGAACCCATATTACTTTCAACCACACTAGGTATGTAGATAAGTGCAACCGTAGGGAATGTGGGATGAAATTTGTTGTACACTACACATGTACACCTGTCTGGCCTAAAACCTGACGTGAAATCTGAAATGAACTTTCATCTGTCATTTAAACTGTCCATAGATCACTAAACGAACTATCCACTTTGTAAACCCGAATAACAGTAAACAAACGGGTGTGGAATGAAAGTACTCCGTGTACCCTGTTTAGTCAGCTGACCAACGAAAGAGTAAGTTCCGTCCGTTTTACACGAGTAATTTTACATCGTTTATGCAAAGTACGAGTAATGCAGGTCACCTAGCAAAACGTGGGCTTTGGACACGTGGACAATAAGATTTGAAAAAGCTGGAGAATTTCTACCATTTTTATTTTGTTAGCAAGCTAAATGGTGAAAAACATGTTCCCCTTCTTGTCTGGTCTGAGCTAAAAGCCTAGCATTTGTTAGAGCGAAGCTGATTGGCGTAGTCATTTGAATGGATGTTTCTAGGCCTAATTTGACTTCTATGTTACCGCATGTTTACGTAAATTGACTGTTCACGGATTCGCTAACTCTTTTGACCAACATCAACCGTACGTTTCTACTGAACCTCGTGAGATTAACCGTTCTCATACGTTCGAACGTAACTAATAAAGGTTAATAAACGTAAACCACGAAGTGAACGTTGAAGTAAAGTAGGGTTGTTCTATATGGATTAAATTTGCGATTCGGCCAGTGAGGGTTTAGTGCAAAAACGAATTGAATCAATTGAACCTGTCAAAAGCAATCCGCTTTGGCAAACATCGTTGCTGGGCTATACTGATTTGACTAAACTGAATTTCATAACCGTCTTTCAGAGGCTGAATACAGTGAATCGCTTTATGTGTGGCAAGTAGTCAAGAAACATGCACATTCGTTAACAGTTTTCACACTGTGTTACGTAGTTAGGCCAACTGATACTTTCTTATTAAGGTTTAAGCAACTCGTTTTAAATAAGACAGCTTGTATATCCTTTGCCGATATTCTCTAAACCTTTGGAGTAGATAGCGAGTGAGCAGCTGTGTGTTAAATTATTCTATCAAGAGCACCCAACACTGAGCCGCAACTTGCCCGTTTTTAACAGCTCGAAGTATTACCTTCCACAACGAAAGTAATATTCGTATTGAATAAGCTCGTGATTAGGAAATCCTGTTCACTAGTTCCTTCTATTTTTTTTGAGCGGATCTGATTGTTTTCCAGATTAGACAACCTGCCCGAACGCGTTTTATTTACACGACATAAAAATATATAATTTTTAATAGTTTCCATTTTTTAAACGTGTGCGTTAGGAAATTCTATAAAATGCTAGCTTGTGCGTTACCGTTAAGTCTGCAATACTTGAACGGGTTTGACTTTAACGTGAATGAGTGGAGTGCCTAAGGCAACGATTTGTATACCAGTTACACCTGGATAGACAATGACTGAAAATTCACGGCATACGTTAGTAAATATCCGATGTCCGTTGACCGTCTTCTGGAAGACGCCTGCTTATGAAAGGAACAAGACAGCTTTGCAAAAAGACAAGGCTTTTTTATTTTGCGTACTGACTTATGTTATACAAAATTGTGGTATTCAATCTCCCTGCAAGCAATCCGTCGGTAACGATGGAGATAACTTAAGATCCGCTATTCACCAAGCGAGAAGAATAATGCTTCCAGTAGGTAGAAAGTAAGTTGCCTACGACTGAAGTACACTAATGAGCTGTGCGGAGTGCGGCTAACTTTCCCTTGTACAATATATATATGCATATATATATATATACGTCTGATGTATACTTTCAACGAAGGACAACTGATAATTTCATTTAAAGAAGAAAAGTACGCTCACCTTTGGTGTACCACTTTGTCCGTTTCTTCTAATAAGTGAATTTGGGCCAAAAATGAATAACGAAATTAATTAGAATTAGCCGAAAAATTGTGTAAATATCAGGGCGCATAATTGCCCGGAGAACTTCAATAAATTGAATTCAGTTTCAGCTTCCACTAACATAAATATTCACATTTCACGATGTGGATTCCACTTCTGGCTAATCAGACCAACTAATTTTTACAAGGCTGCTCACATACAAAGAGAAAACTGCTTCACTCAACCACAATTTTTAAAGCGACAAACAGCCAGTTGCTTGAAACGGTGGGAGACTTCACAGAATTAGAAAAACACTGATCGGTATTCGGGGATTTGAGTTATTTCCAAGTTGAACGTCACTCACATTTGATCGCAGTGTTCGCATTCAAATAGATATTCCAGTCAGTGTCTGTCGAAAAGGAGCGCTAGACTCGAGTTCCGCTCTCATTAGAACTCATCAGTAGTGAATATCCTTGCCACGGCCGCGATTTGTACTCCGGCCATGCCAATCACGAGGCAACCGTGTTAAACATTGCTCCGCCATTCACCCCACGTTGTGCACGACCGAATTATCAAATGTGAACGCTCAACCACTCTCGCTTGTGAGCAATGATCAGGTTGGACGATCGCCTCGAGAAGAGACACAGTAACTGTCCTGTTTATTCAAATCGATCAGCGCCCGATTAGGACTTCCGAGACAGGTCGAGATCACTGATCTCAATAAACCTGCTGGGCGATGTTTTAGATTACTGATGAGTAGACGGAGATTTGGTTAATTTTCAAGTTGAACATCACTTGAACATCATTCTTTCGCAGTCTTCGCATTTAAATAGACTTCCAAGCCAGCCCGTTTCGAAAAGAAGCAATAGGCTCGAGTTTCGCTGTAATCTAGTGATTCTTCTCGAAACAGGCTGGCCGGAAAGTCCATCTGAATGCGAAGACAGATCAAATGCGTGTGATGTTCAAACTGAGAATTGCAAGGGTTGAATGACCCTGAATAAATGTAGTGCAACAAACCGGAAGACAAAAAATTACAACCATTCCCTCCCATACTGATTGCACGCACAACCATATTATTACAGTAAATAAAGATATCTTTGCCAAACACTGGCGTTCATGACTCACATGTTTACCTGAATATACTCACAGAGTTTGCCAGACTAAAGTTCAGTGAGCAATATGCATGTAGTAGGCGCGAGAGGAATTTCCCTAATATCCGTCCTAGTTACTTAACCATCCAGGGTGTGAAGTTGGAACCACAGTCTACGTGAGGATAACACTTAGATGGAATAATTCACCAGTCCAAAACCGTCAAAATCGGATTGCAATGGGCTTGCAGCAAACATCTGTGCACAGCACATAACACAACCAATAACAAATTACGCCACCGCATCCACTACTTTCAGTACACAACTTTAGTAATACACGTGTGATATGAGTCGACACATGCTCGTTTGGGAAGTTGATTTTGACTCTCGGACAAGTATTATGCTTCTTGGAATCCGTCCAGTCCAACGTTGAATGAAATAAATTGTGTTCTTAGCCTTTGTGTGAAAGCAAATGTTCAAACCCAAGGAAATTTACTTCGAATGTGAGAATTGTGATCACTTGTGAGTGATGTGGAGTTTATATGAACCAGAAATCCCTACTACCCGTCAGTGACCAGAATAGGGTTGTAGTAGTTGCCGTGATTTCCATTTGATAATATATCGTAATCATGTAGCCATAGATGGGTTGAACAGAACGGTTATTGTGTGCCACTTTGAGGCAATCCAGTGGTTTGTGTATCACCCGCAAGCGAACGTGTCTGGGCGCATGTACACGAAAATTCTTGTGCGCCTTATTTGAGGTTGTTTGTTTGTTTGGCGATCAGCCCTGTTGCCTTAGAAATGAGTGGTTTGTGTTCGACTCTTGACTGTGTGGAGGAGATGTGTGGCAGACTAGCCCGAATAATATGAAATGTGAAACCTAATTCTTCCTATCAAAGAGGTGTGGATGAAATTTTCAAGCGAATGCAAAACGGAGCTCAAGACTGAGTTGTCGTAAATTACATTTATTCTGATACGACGGTAAACCAAAGTACAGATGATCTGCTGGATACACAAATATCAAATTATCCGGTTGCTTCCATTGTGCACCAGACAGGATGAACTTCTTATAATATTTTGACATTCATGTTGGAAGTCCCTTTATCTAAAATATTATTTTGTTAGACTCTGTTAACGTATTTATAGTTGCTTACTTAACACAAGGTTTGTCTAATGTTAAATAGCCCGTGAGGTGTTTCTTTAGTTTACTCGTTGTTGGCACCATGTCAAAATCAAGTACACAGTAGCAGCCCGTTATTTGTGTTGTTCGTGCAGATTGCTCATTTCACTGATTCACGCTATTGAGATGTTGAGGCTACCGAGCTGGTCCATATGTGAACTCTGTGATTAATATTGCTGAGAATGAATCACTACCTTCTGCTAAATAAGCATATTTCATGCCAACAACATCCTCTGCCAACTGTGGTATCAATAATTTTGGATCCTCATTCATGGCTTTTGAAGCAGGCATTCCAACTTATGATTTCGTCTGGTCACGTTTTATGGTTCAGTACGTGAACACGAATCCCATGACAAAGCTATAAATAGTCCCACGTTTACGGACTAATTCGGTTTACACCCAGTAGGATGCAAATTCATCATTGCTGCATCCATAATCCCATGTGGGTGGCCACCTATCTTTGTTCCAAACGGAAACGGTCAGTAAAATTGCGTTATTTCTTGTTTAGCTATTATCCAAAAAATGGACTTCAGAAATGCGGTAGTTTGGATTAAAAAATACTTCCATATGACGAATATAGCCAGTCGTTTAACAAGTGCAAATCTGGTTGGCAATAGTTTCGTGAATGGCACAAACCCCTGTGTGAACAACGTTAAACGCGAAAAATTGCTAAGTTTGCCTGTGCAAGACAAACACAGCCTCATACAGTTACTGTACAGCGTAACAAAATGTTCCCCAGGATTAACGTCAGCTTCGGAATTGGACACATTGACAAAATCATACACGGGAAACCATATACCTGTTCAAGGCCAACTTTTCTTGGTTCTGCCCATAACTTACCCCGTAGGCGGGAACGTCAGAATGTTTATTCTTGAGGCACGAAATGATGATAGCATGCTTTCGGAATGGATATGATGTGTTTCAGTAAAACAACGGGGTAACAGGCAGTCTGTTAAGAAGTTACGTGAATTATTGGAATGTTTCGAATGAAGGGCAAGGTACCCTTTTTTCTGGTGCACTTTTCATACTTTTGCTGCCATACTTTTCCAACTTTCACGATGATGAGTAGTCCTACCCATGCTTCATGACGCATGCGATGTTAATAGTTCAGTGAACACGACTGGCTAGCCAGCAGTTTTGCTAAAATTGATCGAAAACATCTTGATTAAATTCGGGAGAAAATTAAGCTGAACCTAAAAGCTCTTGCAGTATATGACTTAATGTATCGCACAAGAATTAACCTGTAACAGATAAATTCGAGTGATTCGAATATCAGAAATTTCTATTTCGATTTTCCTAGTGTTTTCTTTACTTCCAGGCTGAAATATACCCAAAATGAACTGAGCAGACTGAAAGGATTGCAGGAGCGAATAATATTATGGGAAGTGGTGAAAAGTGATGTGATAATTTGATTCGCATCAAATATTGGGGTCAAACAACCAGCACACCCAGCAATTACTGGTCATCATTTTTATGTCTGTACGTACGCCATCCTAAAACAGGTTTTTATTAAACGGAGCATATTTTTCAGGATTATTGAAACACACAGTTTCCGCAGAAATTTCGGGAAAAATTTCCTGATATGTTATATGGCCTTCAGATTACTGAAAGCTGCTATCTGTTGTCGTCACTGTGGATCTAGTCAGGTTCACTGGTGAGTAGGCCAGACATGTTACCGTAGATGATGTTAACGTAGATTAACTCTTCTGCATGAGAGAGCATTTCTCTTTGATTGCGTGATAAAATGCAAATAACTGCCACAGTGTAGAAATGGAAATGCTCCAGGCTGACATTGTGAAGACGGAGTACAGAAAGCTTTGATGTGAAATGAACTTGGTATATATGCTAATATTGTGCCAAACTGAGCTGTCCTACTCAAATTTGTAAGACACAATTAACTAACAATATTTTATTACGAGTTTTTTTTAGAACGAATTAGTGAATCTTTTGGATATTTTATGTGTGAATGAAGCGAACGAAAAAG
This sequence comes from Paragonimus westermani, assembly GCA_008508345.1. Lineage (NCBI taxonomy): Eukaryota > Metazoa > Platyhelminthes > Trematoda > Plagiorchiida > Troglotrematidae > Paragonimus > Paragonimus westermani. The sequence continues at coordinate 159,344 of QNGE01001550.1, forward strand.
CGTGATTAACTTGAAGATGCTTCAAGTTTTACAGAGCAGGGTTGGAACACTCCAGTTCTGAAGACCGATTTACGGTAAGGAAGAAAATCACTTAATGGGTTGTAAAATTTCCTGTATTAGAGGAGGTACTAAAACATGATGCTATCCGATAGTCGGTGTTTTGGTTCAGCAAGTAATCACTACTTATGAGTGATGACGAAAAACAGCGACTCAGAAATAGTGATCAATCCTTGGAGTCAACTATTGGGAACCGCTGAATATGTCATGAAATTGAGTGATGCAGGTGTTTAGTGGGATAATGTGTTAATTAGCTTATGGCTAATGGTTTTAATGTTTACATGAGTTGCGCAATCGTTTTCGAGACATTCATGATTAGACTATAACTCTACCCCTTAACACAACATATTTCGATTTGGCTAGAAAATGTGTGAGTTTACTGCCAATGTCAAGAAAGTCTGCACAAGCGAGACAAGACGTGTTGCACACAGACCAGTGATTTTAGATGATTCAAGGGCCATTCATCTTACGATTGCTAATTTACGAAAAAATTATTCAAACAAGATGTTAAGTACACCTCGATACCACGTGAATACAGAGATATCAGAACTAACGTATAAGGCTGATTTGTAGGATACTTCAATCTCAGACCAGAGCACACAAGCCCCAACTTATTTTGATTTTCATATAAGTAACACGACAAAAATGTACTTCGGCTGAACATGAACGGTATAAGGAAACCCTTAACATTTCCTCCCAGTAAAAATACCAGTGTGGTCCATTGTTG
>QNGE01001551.1:0-118438 GCA_008508345.1 Paragonimus westermani
TTTGGTCAGGCTCATGGCTGTTTTGATGATGGTGATGATGATCCGGTAAAATGTGCATACATTTTCGACGTTCAACCAACGCATATATTTGTCAACGTGCATCGGATGAGCTTGCTGCGCAAGTTACATCATGGTGCATAGAGTTTGGCTGTGCGAATGGTGGCAAGAGGAAATGATAACCGTTGAAATCCTGTTACATATGGCACGACTTGAACGCGAGGAATCCAAAAGGTAGGTCTTGACTCCAAAAAGACCAGCAACACGAAGCGAGGAGGGAAAACGTGAATACGCACAGTGCATGACGTGTCCAGAAAGAAGCTGGTGATGCACCACTGACAACAGATATGGAAACACGTCCGCTGTGCGAAATAGTGTTTGCGTTCATGGTTGTGTGCTTACACAAACTATGCAACGAACGTCCAACAATAAACCACCTCCCCAGGCCAACCGTTTTCTGAAGTCGCAAAGATAGCAAACACATAAATGGACTGAACGCTTTGTCCAAATATGATGTGACTGTGATATCCATTGCAAAGTGCTGAAAATTTATTATGATGAACGTAGTTAAAGTGACAACTTCTGTTGATTAAATCACGTTATAACGGGCCGAACGCCAATCAGAAGACAGGGTGCTGGTGTACTGAAAACACGAGTCACAGAGTAAAATGTTGATGACAATTCAGCCTACTCAGATGAAAATTTGAACAGTCGATTCGGAAAGTGAACAGCTTCCAGATCAGTACGTCTCCGTCAAACCAATCAATCGGTGATGCTAACACAGGTAGTAGCTGACGAAAACTGCGTCTAGAAGAATTAATTTTACGCTGTGGTATTAACTTAGTCGCGAATTTCCCCAATAATTCATATCCCACGAAATGCCTGTTGAAGATATTAGGATAGTGTCCACTCGTATGAATCCAATGGTTTCATCGTAGGTTGAACATATGTTCTCCCTACAGAGCTTATTCTGAAACCGTAGGCAATCGTGTTGTAGTAAGTCGTCAGCTGAATAAAGGTAGAAAGAAATCACTAGTCCCGTGTACCAAATCAAGGAGCAGACAGCACTTTACTCCGCAGTCCTAGTGATCATGCATATCACGTACGGTTGTCATACCCGCCTGGGCAAAATAATGGACAGTGGTAAGCATTAATGTTTGGCCGACGCAGACCAAGCATGAATGAGCGCACTAAACTAAATCACGCACTTTCACCCTCCCAGAGACACGTTAGCCTACCATTCGACTAGTAAGAGAATATTCCAAGGAAAGTCGAAAATAATTGCATACTGTCAAGAGGTCAGACGACATCCTGGGTCAAAACCAATCTCATAGTACAGTCTTCGTTGGTTGAGTCACCGAATCGAAATGTTGACGAGCTGTCTACCGCACTGTGCATGATGCAAGACAGTTGCTGATGGTTGGAAGGAAACCTGAGACGGTCAGACAATTGTAGCGTTTTGTACAGCATAATTCCCAGTTTTTCACATTTTTTACCCTCTTCAAACTCACATGTACACTCGTTTAAATTATGTGAGTTGATTCAATTAACAAAATACACTCTTCCAACGTCGCGAGCCCTGTGTTCTCTCTCTGCGTTCGTTGTCACGCGTGTACGGATTTTGGGAGAGTTAACGGCTAACGGAATCCGCATTTATTTTAGCGCATTTCCAAATTCATCGGTCGTCGGAATCATCTCCGTTGTGACTTCTAAAGTTACGTGAAACTATACGACAGATCGATTGGATACTTCATTCCGTGTGGTGGAACTCTAAACGACGCACCTTCACGAACTACGTGAGTCAGTTGTTTTCATTTTTTATCACTTTTTTGATTTCGTATTCACACCTGAACTGTATATAGTGTTTAGATCCACTACATAATGAAGTACTCAAGAATTATGAAAAGCTTGACCGTCTCACTGTGCAAGGTTGGTAGGCACCACCTACCACCTGGTTGGGGAGCTCGCGACCGTTCACAATACTGATTGGAAACACTGACATGGTGGTGTTTCACAACCAATGGTGAGCCTGTATCCACAAGGTCGTTAACTATTCACGATGCTCCATTGCTATTCTTACTTTCTTCTTACGTTTATACTTACTCATCACTCTGCTACTCTGTCTGACCACTGTTAGGAGCAACGGCAGCCTGAGCCATAGTACCTAGGAGTAAGGCTTGAAGCAAAAATTGATGAAGATGAGGAGTTTAATACTAGTCTATTAAACTGAAGTACACTGACCACGCCTGCGTTATCTAAACGTCAGTGAAGGTTACCGAGTTGGGCAACCAACACCATCTGCTACTACTCTTATTTACCGGACGTCGCAGTCTTCTGAATAATCTGCGACGAATGCCGTAGAGTGGTTGTCTTGCAGACGCCAATAAAATTCTACATGATACTCAGCTGTCCATCTGTGTTCTTTAACTGATTATGAAATGTGCAGGACTACATAAACGGGTTCCTAGGGATCTTAAGTTTTTCGATCAACCTCTATCCCGTCTAACCACTTTAATAGAATACAAGTGCATCCATGTTCACTTTTGGCCGCAAACACAAACATTATTGCTTTGAGTGTTGTTGAGTTTTATATTAACCCACGAAATTGCATCAGTAAATAAACACAAATGTATGAACAAAAAGTGAGAACGGAAATTTACGAAATTTACGAACACACGATCACCATTGACTTTGATACACGTCATTTCCCAGAACGTTCCTAACGAGCAATATGGGTGACCACAAACTCACCGATTCGGTCAGCGCCTTCCCTCAGCCTTGCTGAACGGGAAAACCAAGGCTTTTATAGCCTGTGACCAGGTCGTAGCCCGGCCACCCGAAGGATTTTCCCAATCGTCAGCAGCCGTACTGAACGATGTACGTGTTGGGGACACTGCTAACATAGAGAATACATAACTTAGCACGCCTAAAATGCATTCTATAACCTCGGCCATCGATCGCGCATCGACAGATTTCCAAATACGCACCAACGCACTGTCACGTCGCTAACACAAGCGGCCCAGCTGCCACAGACTAAACGGCGGAGACAACGGTGGCGAAACATCGACCCGACCGGCTTCCTGATTCGCAGAGTCACTCTGTAACGACATAAATGACCATAAAATGACCATAAGTCGGTGAAAGTGCGACGAGTTTCCGCAAACCTCGAGAACAAGCAGCCAGCAACATAACGAGCCACCGAGATGATAACAGGCAAGCTGGTCATGTGACCCAAAGCCTTAGTCTCGTAGACTTGAAAAAGGAGTCAAAGGTAACTCAATCTTGCCACCATGGAAGGTACCGTACGCCAGTGTTCCACATCAATGCTTAAATGAAAAACGTGACATAACGGGAAAAACTTTGTTCGGCCCTGAGGTTTAGTGCGAACTTCACCCTCACCATGACTCTGAAATTCAGTTTCATTAACAGCAGAGATCACGAGAAAGTCGTCTATCCATAGCGCTAACAAGGACGAGTTCACGTGTACAATAACGCTGGGGTCATACGTGTACGCGGTGAACAGACAGCACGGATCCGACATCTACACCTGATGGAATACTCGACAGAGCAGCCTTTGGAAGCAGACAAACGCTAAACGGCCAATGGTTACCAGTCCTCTTGACATAGCTAAAGGAAAAAAATAAGTCAGAGAAAGTGGGAAGTGATCAGGCTGTTCTGCTGGAACTTCGGACAAACCCGTAGTTCATGCCATGATAGGAGACCGGTAAGAGGGGACAAGCCTGGCTTAACAGACTGACATGAGGGACAACCGGCTGAACGTGTTTCATAATAGCGATTAACTTATTTGCGTTGTTTTGAATCGCGCTCAAGTTAAACAATAATATACTTAAGTAGTGCATAGAATCCAACTGTCGGCGTATTAACAACACCAATGGAGATGCTGATGAACCCACAAGAACTAATGTCGAGGATAGGTGAACTATGTTTGAAAGTGTGCATCGTTGCTGCTAATGCTAGTGATTAATCCCCTTAACCGTGCTCAATGCGTTACAGCATTCAAAGCCTAGCAGTGGAATAAGAGCGTTGGCTTAGACAGGATTCGCTATCGTGTATTTTAAACGACGAGACCCTGTTGATGGCCGAACGTAACAGTCTTGCTTCTCAGGATTCGATGATTCAGCTGTCTCATGCATGCCAGTTCAGTGCCTACCTAGTCGCGCCACGTGCGCTAGGCTGTCTGTAACAACAGTCTGATGTCAAACGCATTGTCTTCGTTCAGTACATGAGGGCTTCGATGTTAGAACTTGCTTTATCGTGGCATTCCTGGTTACTCTGTTAAAGACTAACAACTTCTTAAAGTTGTGAGCTAGATATGCCGAACGAGGTCGAAAGCTGAAGTCAGTGATGGCAGTGCAGCAATGTATGTTGCCACAGCCTTCTGACTCTATCTGTTATTCGTCCTCTCATCTAACTGCGGAACATACTTGCTGTAATTTAACAACATGGGGTCAGGTTTGATTATCAGAATTGCGCGAACTTCCCATTTGAATAATAAACGGCACTGGTTAACTTAACGCCAAAATGTCGGAATACATCTTCAAAATCAAGTCTCAACACTTGAAACATTATCATCCAAAAACCGTGGGTTTGTTTTGAGCGCATAATAAAAGCCGGGTGGTTAGTAACTTGATGCAATCGCCTCAAAGATTTCAAACATCATCGTTTCTGACGTTAGTTCCCCAATTTATGTTCACCGATATGATACGCAACGTTCCGAACCGCGCCATTCTGACTTTGTAAAGGCTATACATATATTTGTACATATACATTAGTGGTATTAGCAGCAACAACACACTTTCACCTAGCCTCAGCTTTAGTCCTCGTGGGTACATCAGTACCCCATCGGTGACGGCAACAGATCACCAGTCGATACTTGGTTTGTGCTGAAGTGCCTGTGAGTCTCGGCAGTGCTCCACAGCACAAGCTTAAGCGGGAGAATGTAAGTTATGAGCTATGTTAGCCATAAACAGCATAGACAGCAGTGCATCAGAAGTCCACACTGGTGTCTACCGACCATATAACTAAGGGCAAGAATAAGCCCTATTTACGAGACAAAAGAAAAGAAAGAAATGTAACCTTGATTAGTAGAACACTCTCAAGTTCAAACAATCAGTAACAGCACACACAAACAACTGATTCGCAAAGAATAGGAATTTATAGATGACATAGCCTCTGTTACTACTGTTGTTGTTTGACCAGTTTTCCCACCAACTGTAGCATGTTTGATTTGCTGTTTTGATAATGTTATTTTATCACTACCTGAAGTCACGTGGTCGTAGACCACCTTCGTCGGATTAACCACATTGAATGTACGCTTCCTCCCATGCGTGATGGCATTTGCATGATATTACTTATTACAGAACTATCACGGATTGACCAAAACAGTTTCGACATCGAAAAACCCCAGGTAGAAAATGTATTTTCCCAATTTGTATGCCCAGCAGTCGCTTACAGCTTCCTTAGTCTTACAGTCTCGCTTCGTTTGCTCTTAATTCATAGTGGTAAACCCCACTAGCCGCCGCCTCTCCCAGCATCTCTAGCTATTCCGAATTGTTTGGCAGATACTGACTGATACCATCCATTTCGTTCAAAAGTCGATAAGTTCCATCGTCAGCAAAATCAAGGTCAGTCAGCCTACCACCAGGCAGAAGGTCTAGAATGGCATTTCCGAAGTGCTACAGACAGTCGTTATCGTTTCATTTATGATGAAATCAGAGGGAAATGGCCAAACAAACAACCTTAACAAATACTGCTTTCACTGTCAAATTCGTCAGACAGTTCGCCGAGGGCTTTAACCCACGTTGAAGCACAATAATCGAGAGCCAACAGTATGGCCACATACTTGTTCGACATACTGGCGTAGGGAAATGAAGTCGTTCACGAAGGGGTTGGCCACCGTGGGTCGTGTTCGTCTCCCGGGCTGGGGTCCTCGCGACTCACAGAGTCGGTGGTTGGAGACACTAGGTGAGATGGCGGCTAATCGAGCTCAGTGGCGTGAATGTTGTCGTTGTTTGTCCGAGTTGTCTGTGAAGTGAGTGCATTTAATGACGCGGGGCAGTGAAAGCCGTAAGGAAGCTGTCTCGCTGATGACGCCTTACTCTCACTTGCAGCTCGGTTGTGTTGTTTGCAAGGTGTAGGCACCTTGATGCTGAATGTTTGAATAGGGACGTAGTCATTTTCAGTAGTTAGGTCCCTTCCCGTCCCCTTCTTTTTCTTTCTCTCTTTCTATATAGGGTTTGCTGTTTCTTCATGGTTGTGTGGCAGTTAAGCATTAGTGTTAACCACTGATGTATTGCTGTCTATGATGATGATGATGATGATGATGTTCGACATACCCCTGGGGTTAAGCGATTTTGAAAGCGCGCATCGATCTGTTATACAGACTACACAGCTGAAGTTGATGAAATGGGTAACTGACAGCTTGCGGTACGTAGAACGTTACCTCAGGATTTGGCAAGGCGCAAAGCTGTAACCTATACACTTCCACCCAGAAAGCAACCCTTTATGTTTCTTCCTAATACCTGCTTTCTGTATTACAACTAACCGGTGGAGTACGATTGAGGACAAAATCACAACTGCGGTAAAGCGACAGCAAAATCTCGTTAGAACATACAACCGGAACCCCAACTATCCTGCTAGGACCACTGGCACCGATTGGTCCGGCATCGGCAAAACAGTCTGCAACGTGGATGCTGTATGAACACATGACCCACAAAGACGTCCGGAACTCCAGACAGAACACTTCCATTCGTAAACCGACTTTTCCGCATTGTGGACCTAACCGTGCTGCATGGTCTGTGTCCGCACGCCCCCCAGTAGAAATGAAAATCCTAAGAAAAATCCCAAACGTTATAGGACATGGAACATTTCCCTTCAAAACTTCTTAAGAGCGGTGGGCACATTCGTTGAAGGATGGTTCAACCTGTTCATCTAGATGTAGAGCACATGGAGATTCCCTTCATTCTGGAAGGAATAGATAGCCAGAACCACTTTTAAGAAAAAAACACGAAACGTTTGCGCCAAGGAGGGAGGAATCACAATCACCGAAGACAACAATGAAGTGGCGGTTCGCGCTTACGCTTAACCGTCATACAACTACTAAAGAAAAGATAAGCCCTAGCCAAGAAAAAGAGGTAACCCAACTTCCAAAAACCCAAACATCCAGTACCAAAGTGCACCACCTTGCAAACAAAACCAGATTTAAGCGGAAGTAGAACGTCACCCCCTACGGCTTTCACTGCCCCGTGCCATTAAGTGCACTTATTTCGCAAGCAACCTGACCGAACATCGCCAACATTCATGCCACTGAGTTTGACTAGCCGTCTTCTTGTCTAACGTCACCAGCCACCGCCTGTGAGTCACGAGGGTTTCGGCCCAGGAGACGAATCCGACCTACAGTGGTTAAGCTCTAGTTGAACTACCTCACCTGACCACGTCAGGTCATCTGCTCACCTAGCACCTTACTCCAGTCGGCCACAGCACCAGCAAAGTGTGCTAAACGTGCCAGCCGACCGGCTGGCATCATTAGTACATGGCTATCTGAACACATCCATATTTGGAGACTGATCAAGAAAATTCGGCCGGCACTCACTACCAAACATCTTATTCATAAACTCGTCGAGGTTCACACACCGGTGCCGCTCGACACGTACGATCGAAACCAGATATCTACGACCAAATAAATCGAGACGGTTTGTCTATTTTGGACGGCTACGCTTAGCAGCCACAAAGTAATCCATCCCTCAAAGCCGTCTTGTAGACAAGACTTCTAGAGCCTAAAAAAATACCCCTGTCGCCAGAGGTGTCCGAGATAGGCGAATACCGTCCCAGCCTTGGGAGCGTGACCTTTCGTTCGTTATCCTCCCCATGCTGTTGACGTAACTTTCTAAATACACAAACCGGTCAAAAACATCTACAACTTCTATCCATCACCAAATCAACGTAATCTGAACAGACCTACAGAAAAACATTGCACTGTGATCCTGCAGAGCTAACGGAGTAGCGTCTAGCACATTCCGTAGTGCTTAAAAATCCTCATATAACGATACCTTGTGGCCATGCAGTCAAATTCGGTAAGCCTTCTGTTAGAGGAGGGGTCCACCCCGGCACTTTGTGAGTACCGCAGACAGTCCTCCATAAGTTCGCCTATGGAAACAAAGCGCCGACGGTATATTCACCTACTTGCTCAGTATATTCCTGGCGTTTAAACAAATCCAAGTGTGTCGAACGATCAACTGAATGAAGCGAACCCTTATAATTAAGAAACAAGGCAATATTGGCCGGCAACACCTATGACGCTGACGAAGGGCGGAAGTGTAATTGATGCATCTGCGTCCAGAACGAAACCTTGTCTGCCTTTATGTTACGTCTGCATCCCAAGTTGTGATGAGTTGAAGTATAATGGCAGTCAGAACTTCCATTAAAAGTGAGTAACCTGGAAGAGTCCATGATCCATTCCTCGGATATGAGGAATAGTATCGAGTGGCTCCAAAAGGGAGGGACTTTTCCATTGTCCGCAGGTTGAAAGAACAAATTCGAGGCCGTTACCAATGCCTCACCACTTTCTTGGGAAGTGATGACACAAGGTACTCTGCGTCAGCAGTCCTACTGCGTTTGACAGCCAAAATGCAATGGCTGTCCTCAATTTTGGTAGATGTTTACGAATCCACCGAACAGTGAGCTACACTGGAAGCCTGCGGATGTAATAAAAGAAGTAAGATGTCAACAAAACTGGCCCCCAGAGTGTTCGCTCATCAGTCCAACCCTTCAGGCTTATTATGGATGAGTTAGCCATCTGTCTCGCTGACAGCTTCACTGATGGCAGACATCTGATGCCCGTAGTATCAATCGGCTCCGGTAGTCTGCTGTGTTCCATAAAGCAAAAAGGGTTCTCATTACAGTAACTTGTTCAGTCAGCTAAGTTACACGAACTGCTAGCAGGCTACGGATATCCCACCTAAGTTTATGGTGCCTGTCATGAGGAATATTCCGCCTGACATTTAAAGACATTTGAGAATTCGCTGAGACCCAATGTTTTTAACTTAAAACCATCGTGCAGCGTGTTATGGTAGCTATGAGATGGTCTGAAATATTAGTTGATCACTTTAACACGACAGGACCAAACGATGTGACATATGGGCCTGTGGCGGTTTTTGAAATCTGGTCCAGCAGTTGATGAGAACCTCGGGGTTAGAAGTGTCATGCTTGTACTCCATACTAATTTATTACTAACACTGTCGATGGTCTGGCCAGTTTCCCAGCATTCAGTCGTTACGGCTAATAGGGGCGTTGTCTAGCAAAAGTGTGTGACCTGAATGTAAGTATGTGATTCAAACGGAAGGGCAATCCTGAACGATGCCAAGCAACAGCTAAGTGGTCCACCTCAAGAAATGTCTGATTCGGAGAAGGGGGGGAGAAGGAGGCAGCGGGAACGATAATGATACAAAAAGGTCGAAAATTAGTGGTAGCTAAAAAAAATTATCTTGTGCTCGGCGCACAGTTACACCGACTACATACCAGGATTCAGATGTGACATCGACCCCAACTTGCCACCTAAACGAGGCTCACTTTCAACACGGCAGCCGACCTGGGTATTCATAACTGTCATTAAGATGACTATATCAAAGCGACGTGTCGGCTTAAGGAGAGTGACCAGATCCTGGTGAAAGAAATCGGAAGGTCGTACCACTGTAGTCAGCTGGAGCATAAGCACATAGAATAGGATTTCCGAAGATCTGCCGTTTAGTGTTGACTAGCCAAGCCCACTACGCAAATGGTGCAGTCTACTGCAAACGAGGATCCGATCTATCTGCAACTGAGGCCTTTGTACTGAGCACTATACATAAACTCCCGTCTTGCCGGTAGCAATGGCAGTGGGTCACCCGAGATGCAAAACTAGTATCAAGTAGACAGTGTTAATGATGGCAGTGTTCGATACGCTGACTACTGTCCTGAACCCTGGACTCTGAAATGCAGAGTTTGGTATCCGCACGACAATGACCTGTTGATCTATTAGTCTTAGGGTGCGAACGGTGAAAGTACTTACATTAATTTGTATCCTCGGCAAAATCAGGGAACGATGAAAACTGGAGAGTGGGTGGCAACGTATGTGACTTCCGAGGACAATGTTGCTATGACCATCTACATATTGGGCATAGAGCAATTACTATCACCTACGGCTGGGAAGGGCATGGGAACTAAGTAGGATAGTGGGAAAAGATCAGTATTAGAAAGTGTTTGTTTATCCGCTTTGCTGTGTGCATCAAGCTGAGTGAATCGGTTAATATTACGAGAGGTCAGATGCAGTAATGTAAACAACAGTATTGTGACCATCCATGGTTTGACGTGGGATAATATGTTGCCAAAGGAAGCTTTGGACCCAAAAGCCTGCGCCACGAGACGGCGAGTGGGCAGCAATGTACCAAAAAAACACTTTCTGAAAAATGATATCCACTTTCTTTCAACCCCAAACATGGAGGACCGAGAGACTGTGGTTAGTCAGAACCCTACCCGTTAGCCTGCCCGAAACAAGTGACTTTGTCAGTGTGAGAATTGTACCACCCAGTCTAAGCCAGTAAATAAGAGAGATGGACAAGACGTCACACCGCGTCGATGTTCGGTGTCGTTGCGACTTTAGTTAGAATCTGTTCTGTTCTACACATTATCTGAAAAGCGTAAGTAGTGTCGCGAGGAGCAAGCTGGATTCTGTGACAGCCGACGGCTTATTGCTCAAATTGTCATCCCTCGTCAGCCACTCAACTACAACTATGTCTGTCAACGACCAGCGGTGGTTGTACTTCTGGACATCAGGGTAGCTTTCGATGTGTTCAGCAGAGCTGTTGTCTGCGATGGCCCGTTGGAAAATAAGGTACTTGATATATGCATGTCTCATTGTGGGAACATTAAACAGCCAGGCGTCAGGATAGACGTGTAGCATGCCGTCGCCAGCCTCCGCTAGAACGACCCAATACTGTCTCTTCAAACATCCCGCATAAAGTTGTGGATGGCCTCACCAATGTTGATAGAATTTTCCCCAGGAAACAGAATCGTAGACTTAGACTATACCAATGATACCGTCCTGCTTGATGGCAACACACAGGACGTCCATGACGAGTTAGACTGCGTGGTGACTATGGTATCACGATACAGTACATGTTCGACACCGCCCAGTTGCAAAATGCCGATCCAAGACTGGCGGTTGCGTTTGCCTGAGCTCACCCTGTGTGATGACAGTCTGCATTTGGTCGAAAGTTTTGTTTATCTCGGTGATGGAGGAGATATCGTGTGGCTAAAGTCCCGGTGGTTGTTAACCTGGGGCACCTCCGGCGCCTGCGTGACAACTGTCTCACTGAACAGCAGAGCGTAAGGCGCGATCTACCGCGCAATATCGCTTTGTTGTTGCCTAGCCTAACCTCCCAGCGCTGACGATATTCGTGGGCTGCCTGTAATGAAAATCGTTGGACGCGCGACACTGCCCGCGTCAAAAAGAGGCCGGATGTAACCGCAGTCTGGATACTCCTTCTTTGTCAGGGCAAATTGCTGTTGAAGTATTCAACGGGATGCCCATGTTTAGGAATTCCGGTTAAGTCCTAAGAAAACACTATCGGCGTAGGTCCTATTGACTCAGAGATGAGGTTATCGTCACTTCTTCGATCCTCAAGTCCCCTTGAGATCTGCATGCCCCGCTGTTTGAAATAGGTTAAGGCAGCATCCTCTCAAACTAGGAATCCAACCTGGCTGGTAGGAGGATCGCTACAGCTTCTTCCAACTGACAGTTTGAAGGGTGCAGGACGTCTTTCATGACCGTTATTTCCGCCCCTTTAATTTACGATACCAACATTGACCTGGGTTCAGATATGGTAATTAGGCTTGAGGCGAGGTCAACGTCGAAGTCCCCAAAGTCCCTGCGAAGTAAAGGCGAACTTACTAGTACCACTCTGTATCCACTTATATTACCATTTGAATGTAAATTTACTATAAACCACTAACATCAAGGTCAGTGGGTCGGTGTAGGTGTTGCAACTTCAATATTTGCCACATAACAATGAATGTCATCTCCATTGCTGTCGACCGTGCATTCTTTAAGGTAACTGTTTTATTCGTTACTGTCGGGAATGGCACACAGCCACTTCAACGCTTGTTCAAATGTTCACGGGCGACAGGAGCTCACGCGTACAATCGTTCTCTTCGGTGGCTGGCATGTGGTTGTGCTAGAGGTTCTTCCACGTTCGTCTCCCTAGCACCTCAACTTGTGTTCCATGAAGTCGGCATGTTAGTACAGTGAACGAGCCCGTTAATAGTTTGTTTGCGCTCCACCTTCTTACAACTTCCGAAACACTTCAGCATAAGGTTGGGGAATCCTGCAAGTGAGAACCACCGTCCAAAAGGATAAAGATCGTGAAAGTTTTCACTCTCTAACAATGGCTCCACATTACGTAGGTCTTTAACAACAAACGGGAGCTCTCCGAAAGCTTCTGCATACCACTTCAGCTTCAGGTGAGGCGAAAACGTTAGAACTTCCCGTGGTCACTCGAGTCACGTGATAACAAAGAGTAATGCAAGATGTTAATACAATATGTTCATATGATTAATTTTCAGAGCGACTGTGTGACTGCAGGCAGTACCAACTAGCTGAATACCGCCAACACTGACGCCTGTGATAAGTACACAAAATCACCAACTATATAAACAACTTCACAGAATGACGAAGCTTGCCAGTGGTTCTTCCAAACGGAGACTCTATCGACCCCTAAGCGTACTGATCTCGTCTCACAAGCTTCGCTGACTTGGTAATATCTCAAGAGTGCCCACTCACCAACCGCTACACTGTGCTATGCCAGTGAGTGTCGGGTTAAGCTCGGTGGATAGCGTATTAATTGAGTTCGGGGTACGAAGACACTCACACCGGTGCTTGGTTCGGTGAGACACTCTCGACTTCCTGGCTGGGGTGCGAATGAAACTGAACAACCTTGGCTGGGGGCGACCTCATGTAGTGAAAATTGAAATCAATCTCAAATCTGTAAGTATGAGGGTATTATTTCTCCTCCACCTCCACTTTCTCTTCGCCTTACACAGCCCTCTCCCATATAGTGTCATGCTTGCAACTTCATGCGGTTGTTGCGTGTTTAATCTATACGCAATGGTGTAAGCTCGAACCACCTGGTAAATAATAAGGCTCATTGAACGATGAGCAACCTGATGTGTGGCTCGGGACGATTACAACTGAATTACCACTCTACTCGTCGTCACCTACCCAACGACCCCTAAGCGAGTATATAATAACGCAAAATGCAAGTAACTGCCGAAAAAGAACTTCGTAGCTTATGAAAAATACACCACCATAAGACTTAACCATATCAGGATGTAATAAAGCACAATGCATACATGAATCATCATATTACTTGACACGAGATACACTCATTTTATCTCCGTACTCGTACAACTGTCCTTATGCGCCCGAAGTACATCACTCTGCCCGGATACCCAAAAACGTGACTAGAGCTAATGTCATACCGATTACGTAGCTACATAAACTATAAATCAACGGACCAATAGAAGTATTGACAAAATCAAATACAATGCATTCAAGTCGATGCGTGAACGACGGAGTTCTTAAAAGCACACCAAAGTGTCGGCACAAAACCCACCTGACCAATCTGCCTCAATTTGCCACTCATAAAAGAAAATCAGCTTCCCTTTCCGGTTGTTTACGTGCGCCTCGCCTTCACACTTCGTGACATTTAAGTTTTCACATGAAACTAATGCGTAAATAAAACGCATGACGCTTACACTCATCGTTCTCAACATGAAACGTCCCAAGTATTTTTTTTATCATATCGATAGACCATTGAGTTGCGTTCTTTTCTGTCCAGTGCCAGTTATTAACATTCTTCGCGTCAGCCCTTTCTTCTACGATCCACCGCGGATCCCCTTGGCCCCACTTCGCCATTCGTATCAAAGCGTTAGGCAATCCACGAGAAAAGTCACGAATTTTCCAGCGTTGCGTCCAAATACAATACGCGCGCTTGAATTGTCAACGGTCAATAGTTCGATGGGTAAATCGATGAACTGATGGCAAAAATATCAGGTGAAAATTTTCAAAAGACAATATTTCAAGATGTAAAATCTGATAGCGGCAACGTTATCTGAAACGTAGGGAAGGGATCTGGCACATGAACTAAGATAACGTGAACCGGCTGGGTGAACCTCAAAATGCCGCGTAATTCTAATTTGGGTGGTGGGTTACTCGATTTTGGGCTGAAATTTTCGCGCAGGGATCGTATGCTATCGTTAGTTCACCATAAACATGTGGATGTGGAATATCGTGCGGCTAATTGTGGACGGAATATCAACGAAAGTATGAAATATGCCTATTATACTTTGAGAATTTTTTGTTTTAACGCGCAAACGATGTTTATCAAGGACGCCAAGGATTTGCGCTGAGATAACAGCGAAATACTTTGACGAGACAGCCGAAGTTCTGCGATCTGGTTGATAAAGGGAATAAGGAACCAATGATTGATAAACATGCACTGTATGAGTTGTACGCCATCTTATTTTAAAGCATTTCATTTGATATTCCTTGAAATAGGTGCCGACAGTTGATAAGTTTGGGTCATTAGGATCATCCCCAGGTGCGATTGGAAACCACTGAAAGTTGGAGGCGTCGTTGATAAGTAGATACGACCGCAGCTGATGGTTTCAAACATGATGTGAGCGAAACCCGACGTGATCTGCTTAGAATAGATATTGCACACCGTAATCGGCGTAAAGTGCTTTGGCATTACGGTAACCAAAGAATGGGTAAGATTCTCCAGCTATCTGATCACCAAGGAGGTGGAATTTCACGTGTCTTCAGGAAAGCAAAGAGGTTCAGCGAGAAGTGAGGCACTGTACTTCATAAAGCCATTCGGGGTTAACCGTACGACGGTCAGCCTACGTCACGTATTATAGTTGAACACACTGACATCTATGCTCGAAGGTAAGCCTACTTGCACCCTAAAGTCACAATGTCATCATCATCATAGATAGCAATACATCACTGGTTCACACTAATGCTTAACTGCCACACAACCATGAAGAAAAAGCAAACCCTACATAGGAAGAGAGAAGGAAACAAGAAGAGAAAGGGAAGGGACCCAACTACTGAAAATGGCTACGTCCATATTCAAACATTTAACATCAAGGTGCCCACACCCTGCAAACAAACAACCGAGCTGCAAGTGAGAATAAGGCGTCATCAGCGAGACAGCTTCCTCACGGCTTTCACTGCCCCGCGTCATTAAATCCACTCACTTCACAGATAACTCGGACAAACAACGAAAACATTCACGCCATTGAGCTCGATTAGCCGCCATCTCACCTAGAGTCACCAACCACCGACTCTGTGAGTCGCGAGGGCCCCAGCCCGACAGCCGAACACGACCCACAGTGGCCAACCCCTTGGTGAACGACTTCATTTCCCTACGCCAGGTCATTATCTGACCACCTCGCACCTTACACCAGTCGGTCGCAGTGTCAGCGAACAGTGCTCGGTGTGGAAGACGACTGGCTGGCATCCATAACACGTGACCTAACGATCTAAGCCTGTGCAATCGTAGAGACTGGACACAAGAACTTGTTTGACAATCACTACCAAACACCCGCTTCCTAACCTCCTCGTTACTTACACGCTGGTGCCACCCGATACGAGCGATTGAACGCAGACATCGGTGGTCAAATACTTGAAGACGGTTCACGTCTTCTACCCTGAGCGGCCAGGTCTCGCTGCCGTAAAGTAATACGGCCCTCACCGTTGTCTTATATACACGACCTTTAAGCTTCAGAGAAATACACCTCTGTCGCCAGAGATGCCTCAAGTTAGCGAATACCGCCCTAGCCTTAGAGATACGCGCTTCTATTTCATTCCCTACACCTCCACCGCTGCTGATGCAGCTTCCCAGGTATACAAACCGGTCGACAACCTACATGACTACATTATCTAACATCAAATCTACGTAGTCACAGCAATCCTGTAGAAGCACTTTGCATTTTAAGGCTGCAAATCGCATTCCGAAGTATTTAGCAGAACGCAAAATAGCGTCTTGCATCGCTTCTGCTGCTTGAAAGTTGTCAAACAGCAACACCTTGTCGTCAGCATAATCAAGATCGATCAGTCTTTCACCAGGTGAGAGGTCCACGTCGGAATCTTGTGAGTGCCGCAGACAATCCTCTACTATTTCGTTTATGACGAAATTAAGCAAAAATGGTGACAGTGGACCGCTTTGACGTACGCCGCTCATGGTGCCGAAACTGTCAGACAGTTCACCGTAAATCCTAACCTGAGCTGAAGTATGGGAATAAAGTGCCGACAGTATGTTCACGTACTTAGTCGGCACACCTCTGCGTTTGAGCGACTCTAAAATTGTATATGGATCCACTGAATCGAGCGCACCTTTATAGTCGAGAAATACAACAATTGTTGGCGGCAATGTAAATGACGCTGCTCCAGAATTTGACGAAGGGTAAAAATGTGATCTATACATCACCGCCCGGGACGAAACCCAGCCTGTTCTTCCCTAATGTTCACCTCTCGATCTGCAATGAGTCGACGACGTATAATTGATGCTCGAACCCT
Organism: Paragonimus westermani; assembly: GCA_008508345.1. Taxonomy (NCBI): domain Eukaryota; kingdom Metazoa; phylum Platyhelminthes; class Trematoda; order Plagiorchiida; family Troglotrematidae; genus Paragonimus; species Paragonimus westermani. Next base: position 16,634 of record QNGE01001551.1, read on the forward strand.
AGAAATGACAGGGGTCAAACTGATTCCTCCATGGTTTCCGCAAGAGCCTCTGATACTTATCTTGAATATAGGAACCATTATCGCGTGACCCAAACTCGAGGGGATAGTTTCCGTCTTCCACACAAGTTGATACAAATGAGTCAAAGTCTCTACTAACGCTTCTCCTCCTTATTTGAATAGTGCCGGAAAGAGGTCATCTGGAGCAGTGGCCTTCTTACGCTTGAGAGCCGCAATGCAATTTTGGACCCCAGTCTCAGTGGGTGGATCCAAGTTTACCGACCAGGGCACTACAATACAAGTTTGTGGCGGCAACGCGGTAGATGCAGGAGGCTATTGAAATTGACCCTCAAAGTGTTCCGCCCACCGCTCTAACCTTCTGGACTTGTTATAGATGAGTGTCCATCTGTCTCGCTGATAGCTTCGCTGACAGACGGTCGCCTGGGACCAGTGGCACGTCGCTTGTGTTTTATACAACGGAACGCCATCTGATGGGTAAACTTAACGGCAATCACACTCACATGATCATATTTCAAGCGTCCACTGCCTGATTTCTTGCTCGAACCAAGCACATGCAGAACATTGTTATCCTTCATGTAACTATCTAGGCAACTTTTGAACTCGCTGAAGTTAAAAAATTCGCGATCCTCAAAGACATCTTTGAAGCCCTGTAAATAATCCATAACCTAAAATGGGACATAAGATAACATCAGTCAAATATTAATCACACGTGAAAAAATTTTTCACAAGATGCTACACTTATACCGTCACAACACCTACCATCACTGATTTCGATCTCGGCGCCAAATGAAGGACAAACTGATTCACGGTCGACTAAAACAAATATTTTCAACTCTCCTGATGCTCTCTGTCATGGAAATCGATGACTTCCACATTCCTGGGCGATACCACGAAAATATTGTCCAGTGATGAATGACTTCTCATTTTATCGCCGCCTAACAGCAGATTTCACTCCCTGCGGGTAACTTTCATCCGTTTTTGGTTCTGTAGGTATCGAGAATTTCCCTATTAGAGCCTATCTTCTGTTGGACTAAACCTTTTCTGTCTCATAACAGTTAAATCCTCGTGGTTGTTTACTGAGTGAAAATTTTCATGCGGCAAAACTGTTTATGGCTAATATATTTTCTCCGTATGTTTGTTATTCTGTACTGTTTTATACTTTTACGTGGTTTCCAAGATGTTTACCTGAGGTGTCGTGTTGGCAAACAATCTTCCGCGTTTTCTCCGAAGGTGTATTCGACTCCAGTCTGGTTAGCGTTTTGCTTGGTTTAGTGAACCACGTCGATTAATTCTGGCGCAATGTTCACGCTCATTTCTACGCTTTGTGACGAAGCTAACTAAGCAGAATCGTTCGAGTGACACTCTTCTCGGTCGACTGTTTCCATGGAATTGATTGCACTGTATGTTCTTCTGTGTTAAGGTAGCGGGATTAGCAACTGACAAGTTACGTTGCTGAGTATTCTGGCGACATCGTTTAGTTGTACGTCCGAAATTAATAGTATCCACTGATAGATATTTGATAGAGTTATGTCATATCCCCATCAACTCCCGTAGTCTAGTTCGCTAGTTGTGGCTACCAGTTATCGGTCATAGTGTACATTCGTCGAACGACCTATCTGTAGCTCGCATTCTAATGCGATACGCCTGAACGTTCATCTTCCTAACTTTTACTCTGTAGCTCTTGGTTATGTGCTGCCTCCTCTGTCCTTTCAATGGAATCGTACTATGCACTAACTGTAATTAAAATGGGCTGTATTCAACGGCTGAAGGTCTTCAGGAAAGTTAACTAGTGTGTTAACTTCCAGCAACTTGGTTGTCGTGTCTGATGATTCTACATAAAAAAAACCGGCACGATACGTATGACACCCACTGGCAGAGGTGATAACTCTATCTTAATATAGGACAAGCGTTCAAAGGAAATTATCTCAGGCATTTGTGGATAGTGTTCAGCTAGTGTCGCGCGCAGTGCGCACAACCACATTTATGAAAAACAATGTATAGCGGACAAGCTCGTTTCCAGTGATTCATCATCACGCTAAATACATCACATTTATATCACACAATTCACAGGAGAATCGTTAGGGGAGTAAACAGGGGACGTGTGGTTAATGAAGTCAATCAGTTCGATGTCACACTGCAATCAAGTACCCACTCGAACAATGGGTCTTGATAGGCTAACCGGGTGTGGGTTGGCCAGGGCAAATCCAGAGCCTGAACAAAACGTTTTTGAGCGCACAGGGGTGGGTTATACATTCGGATCCCAATAGCCTCAATAATAACGTTGACCCAACTGACATCTTGGCAACATTCAACTCCGCGCTTCTAAATTTACAATTTTCGTTGGAGACCGAAATAATTAGCCAATTAGGCCTCTTGGATGTACGTTTACGTCACAGTGCTGATGTCTCAATTCAGCGGGCGATACATAGAAAGAATATTTGGACTGATCAGCATATTCACTTCAATAGTTTCGTACCGCTTGCCTCGAAAAGAAATCTGATCGACTGTATGACAGGAAGAGCCCTAAGGAGTTGCACGGAGGACACAATTTCGCTAAAATTAGCATTCATACGCACAATATTCATACAGAAAGGATACCCGGAAAGGTACATAGATAGGGCCATGCAACAGCAGGGGGTGAAAGACCAGCTGTACTCTGTAGAAAAGAAAGCTGTGCATATCGGATTACCATTCAAAGGCGATACTTCAGCCGAAACTATTACACATAGGCTCACAAGCGCAGTCAACCGAACATTCTACGCCGCTAAATTACGAGTCCACTTTACGTCCAATCCGGTTTTGTGCCGACGTCTGAAAGATAAAGTGCCTAGTTCTGCAGCCCCGTTTTGTGTATAATCATTTACTTGTTCCTTTGGAACCAGTTATGTTGGCCGCACGACTAGACGCTTATCGGAACGGATCCGGGAACATCATCTAGCTTGGCTCAAAAGTGGTATAACCAAGTCTGTGTGCAGCGCCATACTATCACACCTGGTGGATTCAAATCATCCTGTCAACGTAAGGGACGCATTTCGTCCAATCTACCAAGTTAAGGCCATCCAGTCGGGAGTGGTGAGGAGTAGGATTCTGTCTACAGCGGAAGCTATTGGGATCCGAATGTATAACCCACCCCTGTGCGCTCAAAAACGTTTTGTTCAGGCTCTGGATTTGCCCTGGCCAACCCACACCCGGTTAGCCTATCAAGACCCATTGTTCGAGTGGGTACTTGATTGCAGTGTGACATCGAACTGATTGACTTCATTAACCACACGTCCCCCGTTTACTCCCCTAACGATTCTCCTGTGAATTGTGTGATATAAATGTGATGTATTTAGCGTGATGATGAATCACTGGAAACGAGCTTGTTCGCTACACATTGTTTTTCATGACTACGCTGGGAATTTTTACGAGACAATCACATATGTCATAAGAACCGGGCATTCTTCCGTCTGGTCATAATAGGTGGCAGAACGCGAACTCCCTGAGTGCACTCCAAGTAAGCGATTAACACGACTGTGAATTTTCGTTCGTGTTTTGTGTCTAAATACAAACAGAACCACATCGCTCCATTTGAGTTACACGGTTGCCGTGGAAACCTAGATCAGCACATTCACTATCTCTGCAGGCGAACTGGTAACGGAACGAGTTCCTTTAACCTCATGTAGGCTGCGTTTTCCCGAAAGTCTCGCGCGCTGTCGATATTGTCAATGTTTGTTGCGTTATTTTGATATTGCTGAGGTATATTCTATGTTGAAAGGTTGCCCTACGCTTTACTCTCTTCCCCAAGTGAGATACATTACTCATCCCTGTTCTTACACAACCTACTTTGACCGTTTCCCTTGACCCCCTATTTAGTCCGAGCACCGTAAACTTCCAAATACCGAAATTGGACATTTTTCTCCCATATTTTTTCTTCAGTAACTTATGATTGCCGTCATTTCTCGATGCGTGAACAGTCGTTTTGCCCTGACCAAACCAATGACCATCTGTTCGAGTGAGCTCAACCCGTTTATTCGCCACCACTGTTGATCGGTGCCTGGTTGTCAATTTGTTGTACAAGCACATTCTTCCTTTGATTTTCGAGGATTTTCACATTCGATGTGAGGGACATTTTTCTTGTACACTGATTCAATGAGTTCCGTATTAAATCCAGTTATTACGAGCGCCTTCCCGTTAACTGTTTCGAGGATAGATTATCTCTGTCTTTGAATATTGAGAGGGATTTACCGGACCAACAGATTACGTGTAACTCGGTGTGAACTTGAATCGTTAGCGAACGATTTAGTACGCGCCATCCTGACATATTATGAATTAAGCGACAGCGGTGACACAGCCACAAGAAACACTACCGGTTTTGAACTTTCCACCAACATTGTTTGCGAAATTTTGCCCAAACTACAGAGGGACAAACGGAACACTACGGTGCTGATAGAAGTTTTCTGCATCTACCCCAAATGTGGAAACTGTGCTCTGCGAAGTGTAATATGGATTTCGTGCCCCCACCCTCGCCAGATGCACAATCATTGCTGTTCATGAAAGTTACCGCGACTGTCTCGGAAAGGGACTCATATATACATGACAATTTTTTCCGCATATGAAATCAATTTCATGGAAAAACTACCCCTCATCTTGAATATCGCAAAGGCTAACGGATGAGTTGAAGAGCTGATTATACCACACAGCATTCCTACTTAACTGCTCCACTAGTAAACCTACAGTCTCATACTGCCTTGTCAAAAGTGCTGTGTCAAGGCTGGCACTGCCGTCGCTGACTTACCCAGTGTTCCTCAAAAATTCCAGCTCATTCTGAATTCGGGCAACTGCTGATAACTGATAATCGAATGCGTTGAGTTTGCTCATGCCGATGCTCAAAGCTTGATGAACAACCTGGGGCAACTGTCGGTACTTCATTTTCCCAACAATTTACTCGTCGGCAGAGTCACTGAGTCATGACTCTCATACAAGTAGCTTAATTCTGAGCTCCGTACAGCCCCTATTTCAGAATGATAAACAACGGATAGAGGTGGTGGCACTACCTTACCCATCTACATCCACCTCCAAGCTAGATCCCTCTTTCACCCAATGCTCAGTGCCCTCGCAGAATCTGTCTGGTGCTTCACAATAAAACCGAGCTACGACAATTGGTTGGTTACCACGATTTATTGCCCGCTTTACCTAGTTTTGAAAGTGATGAGGAAGTCCTGCACCGGGATCAACTTTATCTCCCTCCCAGACTATTCACACATCCCTACTCTGCCGCAAAGTGAATTCCAGTCTTGCGTTTGCAAACGCATCATTGACGCAAAACCTGTCAGTTGCTGTTGTTGCTGGAGTTATGGCCTTCCTGAACATGTAGACAATTTTATAATATATATCGAAGGCTACGCTTTATTCCTCTAGATTGCGTCTTCAGTGATGAGGAATTGACCATAGACAACTTAATAGTGGGCGTGCGGCCAGGTTTCAGCGACCATATCATGATAACCTCCGCTTTCATCTACGGTTTTGACTATATGCCCTTAACCTACCTTCCTAATAAATTTTCGGAAAACTTGGCTGGAGGAGCTTTGCAAAGTCTTTGGGGATGTCCTGCGGAATCAACCCATTTCTTCATGGTGTGCTGACACTCTGTTTGACCACTTCATTGCGACCAACCGTGAAGCTATGGGTTATACCACATCATGCTCTAGTGTCCCACGTAAACTATAGCCACGGTTACAGACTTGAAATTTAAAAATGAGTCATTACAAACTCATAGCGCGCACACAGTTTAGAACGTCAAGGTCTGAAACAGTTGCTGTCTCTGTGCGCGGATACGAAACTTATCCACCAGGTCTGTCCAGAATTATCGAATGCATTTTTAACCGTCTGAATCAGTGCCCTAACAGTGATTCAAAAAGTGCATATGAATTTTTTTTAGAAATTTTTAAAGCTTATGCTGATTTGTTCAACTGGTCGACTTATAAAGACTAGCAGTAGAGCCAGTGAAACTTCAGTTGACTTCTACATCACCGTTTTCAAACAGTACGTCCATTATGAGTCATGCATTGTTGATATTCCTCGTGGGATTTCCACGGTTGACACTAGAGCGGATGCCGTGTTCAGGCGGCTTCAGAAGATAAAATTCATACCACCTGAACCAGATCGCAATTCCTGCTTGACCCTTTCTAAAAAGATTACATCGCTGGTTGTCCAGGTAAGTTTCCCGTTTACGCGAACTATTGCTCTAGAAATGGTGTCTTAAAGCTGAAACTAGACGGATATCACTTTTTTCTAGAGGAACGGACGGCAAGACCGACCCTTCAAAAGTGTACCGTCGCGAACATCCCCAGGTGATGTGCAACTTGTTCTTCTCAGCTACCGTGATCAGGGCAAGAATCTGCCGCTCACTGTCAACCATCGGATTTCTGACGCTGCTAATAACGAAGGTGCTTGTGCTGTACATCATGATCTAACTTCAGCTACTGGAATTTTGGACAGTTTTGTTCTGCTCACCAAGCTTCATCTCTATGGTGCTACAGATGACCTTCTCCGTCGACTCGACAATAACAAGTCGCCACATCGCACGTGAGTAAGTTCCTTTTTATCCTGTATTAACCTCGCCTCCGGCGGAATTCCACAAGGATATATCCTAGAGCCACTGTCTTTTCCCATCTTTATCAAATGCCTGCGGTCTGAAGTGTTCCGTCTCGTAGTGCTAATTGCAGATGACACCAAAATCTGGTGTATCTTTTATGGTAGCGCTAATGTCAGAACCAATCAGACCGACATATACGCCCTACACCCATGGTTCAGGAAAAACCCTACTCAGTCCGTTATCGACGAATGCAAAATTATGCATACCAAGCATGAACATAGCTCCGCCTACTTCCTCGGTGGAATGTTGTTTCAAGTGATAAGCAGTGAAAAAGACTTATGCACAATGTTATCTCACACCGTCTGAGTTCTATTATTACTGAAACAGACGTCTAGAGAGCAAACAGCCTACCTGGTCTTCTGAGGCATCCGTTTGGTAAAATCAAGCGATTGTGCTTCAGCAACATGTATAACAGCTTTATCTGGCCACATCTCTAGATAGGTGTCCCAGTCTGGTGTTCCCAGTAGCAGGTAGACGGGCTTATTTTAGAATCTTTTAGATCTTTCACGAAGTTAGATCAGGTCTAATTATATTATACGTTACTTTCAGTGGTTTCGTTAGTAAACCTCTTTCTCTTCTGAATACCTTGAATGAGAAGACGCCCTGGTATCCGCAGTAATGGTTCCAAAGATCCCAACCCATCCATACAGTTTCTTACGTAATCCTGTGGGTGCCAACCCATTGACGGTCCACTTCTTAAAAATTTGTAGCCAATACAACAAACTTGAGACTAGTCAAAACATTTTGAATTGTGTCTGTGCTACCTAAATCTCCTCGCTGGGCATGCCTTGATTGTTCAACGACTGATATTTAGGTTCAAGGCAGAGGCGTAAGGATCCTGGATTCAGTCGACCCTTCTTGCTCAGTACCAACTGGGCGCCTGTTGATTTGAAAGGGAATCACTGAAACAGGGCGTGGCACCGCTGTTGGGGATTATAATAAATACCAGGAACAGAGTAGGGTTGATTGCACAAAGAATTTTTCAGGAGAGTTGGAATCAAGCAGCGCTCCAAAATGATTTCTAGAAGTATTGCTAGTTAATTCAAAAGGCAGCTGTTCAGAAGGTTAACAACCCTATGAGAAAGAAATTGCTGCCTGAGAAAGGTCTGAAGACGAGCCTTGATATGCTTCGTGTAATATCTACACCATCGGCTACGGTGAAGAACTTTTCTTCCAGACTCATTTCAAAACGTTTGCAAGGACTAAATCACTGTGGGGCTGCTGAACTTCAAATGGATAATGAGATTCGCATGCGACCTTCCTTAGGCCCGTGACTAACTAGCTATCCACGTGCTCCACAAAATCAACAACTGGTATAATCTTCCTCAAACCATTATAATTCAGCGGATATGAGGTGGATCTCCCGGAAAACGGCCAAAGTTTGGTATGAAACGAATAAACAGCTGTGGGACTGATACTGCTTTTCAACGTGCCGTTGCCGCCTGTCTGCACGACGCTCCTATATATCTACATCCCCGGAGGTATTTGGCAACAACCCTAAACAAGGATCACGGTAGCAGCCGCTGGGACGATCGGTGTGGGGCGTCAGGAGCGTCAGAACGGGTTCGACGACAACCACATAGCAACCTCCAGCTCTCTGTGAGAGAAGAATGCTGCGTTTGCCACTTCCGCTCCCACAAAAGACCGTCAACTGACCGAGAGCGTTTACAGTAGTAAGGACAACTTGTGGAGGAAGCAGGGTGAGCGGATGTGGGGGCTGTGCAGATCACCGAAAACACGAGGAGTTCTACGATTCGCCTGAAGCGATCTTCTGACAATCTATGCAGTTTACTAAAGCACTGGCAGACGTGGACACCGGTTGTTCTTGCATCCAGGTGGAGAACATCACGAAACTGTGGAGCAGACACTTTGTTTGCTCACAGGCTGCCCTGCTACCAATGGTCGAATGACTGTAAACAGCTTGCCACAACACGCTAACAAACCTTTAATTGCTCTCGTCCAAGAGTTGCTAGAATCACAGACGGCAATTTATCGACTGCGCAAAGGGTAGGCTGTAGGTAAAGATGGACTACCAGGCATGATCCTGAGGAATGACTGGGAGTTGCTGGGACGTTGTGGTGGAAATCTACGCGATTCACCGCACATCCAAACCCTGACACAACAGAAGATCTGACGAACGGCCAATCAAAATACCGCGTTAAAGATACATCAGGATTGAACGATCGGTCTCAGTGTTATGCCTTCCGTTATTCGCCGATTCAACTGTTCCGTTTTGTACCAATTAACACACAGTTTGTGACTGCATGTGCCAACACAATCAGCCAGTGACAGACTGTGATTTCTTTAATACTGTTTGACGTACATAACTCATGAATAGCACTGCTTACTGCCACCAGTGTCAGGTCTTCTCCCTATTACTTGCGTGGGGTTTTCAACTCAAGTACGATTTCTCGGGCAATTCTGAGTCCTTAATTCCAGGTTCCACAAACATTCACTGGTCCGGCTGGTTCACTCCATCTGGGAGGACGAAGTGGTGCTGCAGGAGTTCAAACATGCCCCTATCATATCCTTGTCCAAAAGGGAGGGTATCAATCAATGTTCTGACAGCTATCAGGGCATCAACCTTCTAGGATGCGCAGGCAAGATGCTTTGGGAGAACTTTTCTGAACCGGGTGAATACGGAAGTGTAAGAGACAAATAGTCCTGAGGTGCAATGTGGATTCCGGGCAAGTCACACTACGGTTGACTTAGTGTTTGCTGCTAGACAGCTCCGGAAGTGCCAAGAACGAAACTAATTTCCGAAAGCCATGTTCGTGAACTTCATCAAGACCTTTGATTCTGTGGGCCGCGAAGCGTTGTAGACAGTGCTCTGTAAGTAAGGCTGTCGAGGTACGTCCGCTGATATGATTAGATTGTTGCAAGTGGTCATGAGGTCGAAGGTACAGTCGTGTGGATTGACCTCTGATGGTTTCGACATTGTCACCGGCGTGAAACAGGGTTGTGTGCTAGCCCTTGCTCTATTTAACTTATACTTGACTGTCATGGTAACAGTTGCCTTCCAGGTCTCTGGATAGGAGGAAATTCAGGTGGAATACCGGACGGGTGGGCGCCTGTTGAATATCCAACGTTTTCGGCACACCAACCCGGTTACATAACTCAACAATGCGCATGCTTCTGTTCGCAAATGACGATGCATTGTCGGCGCACAGTGAAGAAGAACGGCAGCATCTGGCGACGGCCTTCGCGTCCGCGGGATCCAAGTTCAGAGTGGACACTAGCACGAGTAGATCGTTCTTCTCCCGTCAGCATTCTCCGGGTGCATGTGCTATATCTGCACATTCACCCCCAAATCCACATCATTGGAGAGGCTATCGGTAGTTGCGCGAGTTTTCGCTACTTGGGTGACAACTCGTTCATCGATCTATCAGTAGACCGCGAGTTGAGAGCTCGTGTGGCGAAGCTTAGTGTTGCTTTTGTACGTCTTGAAAGAAGTATTGAGGAAAACCACAGCTCAAAGCCGAGCACAGAGCCCTCTTTCTCCTCTTCACCGGTGCGGTTTTCACGGCTACATGACAGGGAAATGTAGACATTGTGTCAGCGGAGCGCGAGCTATCTGAGCCGCCTCTGCGTGTAGGGTACTAGGTTCATCATGGGCATTCGGTGGTCAAACAAGGTTCCAAACACTGAGGCACTGTGACGAGCGGACATGAGCGGGATGGAATGTTTACTGACGCCGAATCAGCTCCGCCGGCTACGTCACTTCCGGCGAATGGACAATGGCAGTATTCCAAAGCCACTGCTATATGGGCAAGTGGAATCAAGTAAGCGAAATCGTAGTGACCAAAAGCGGAGACAACAGGATGTTGCGCATGTAAGCCTTTCAGGTAGTAACATTGAATTCAGATTTCGAGAGGGCATAGCTGTTAACCGGACGGTCTGGGGGGAATACGACGGGTGTCAGCAACTTTACTGAGTTGTTTTTGCGCGATGGAGAACGAAAGCATCCGGTACGGAAGGAAACCATCAACGTCATAGATAATGGCGACGTGACTATATGACGTTGCGATATACGCTGCTGCCAGTTCGCTGGCCATTTGGAATTACTAGGCCACCAACTCACTCACATTGCGCCACCGGCGATGAGATGACGATTACGTTAGGTTCAGGTAGGTCATGTCAGTACATCCATTCTGCTCATGCTATTGATTGCACTGACCAGGTGGTTTTGTAACTAATCCGACCATCATTTCGGAAACCTAGCTGTGCGCCGCCTTTTACCATTTTATTCTTCTTTTCAGTTTAGACCTTGTCACTGCAGTCTCCTTCTCTGTTTATTCCACGAGAGGTGGATGTTTACTTTTCGTGCCAACCAATCAGCTGGCTAACCGGCACTGGCCAGCTGTATACAAGGGCCCCGATCACACACATGCTGGTCCTATTTTTTCGGATTTACACAGGAGATGTGGTGTGTGGGTGGAACCGCAAGTGGTGCAACGCAAGCAGTTTGCAATGTTGGTTAAGCGCAGGCGTCCTTTGACTTCGATCACTGTGACAAGCTAATCCAAACCCAATGCAAACGACCGTCTAAGCTGCAGCTCGGCGTTTATTGTGCGAATGCTTCTGCGGCTATAGATAGCCACATTGGTAAGACCGGCGCTACAGACGGAGGCAAAATAGAAAGTTTCATCGTGGGCAGTATTAGCAGCGTGATCTCGAGATTATTGACCAGTATTTGTTCGTTTCACTACAATATAGCTCAAGCGTGGTCAATTCCGTCTTGCCCGTCAATGCGCGAAATCTGATATATGTTCGGCAAACCGTGGTGGTTTTCGAGACTTTTGCTGCTAATGAGCCTACGGTTCCGTGTACAGAAACGCTGAGAATTTTAGTTTCAGAAGACCAAAATGGCTCGTCAGCGGGGTAGGAGGAAAACAAAGAAAGGGCAAAATTTTCATCCCGACCTATACTAACCTATCTCTAGTTTCCTTGTAGAAGAAAAACGATAGACAACCCCACCAATAGAAGAGTCGAAGCAGTTGGGAGACAAGATCGACAAAATTTCCCTGAATTAGGATTAAGCGCCAGAATGTCGTACTCAAAGATTTACCAAGATACGTAAGTACAAACATCCGTCCTGTCAACTCCACCCCATTCCATCTGCTGGAAAAAGAGAAAAACCTCAAGGACTTTTAAAAAGTCAATGTGATAAGTTGTGTATTTGATCCGGTGACTGCAGTTAAGCAAAAATCCGATCGGGCTCAGCGTTTGATGGACTCACCTAGTTTTCACATAGGGTGGGAAAGTTAGAAAACGCACACAAGAGAAACTATTGTGAACGAGTGTATTTGCTTAGCGTTTTCAGTGTGACTTTTTCTTTAATGGTGCCGCCAGGAATTGGGGCAAACCCCGGTCAATGCGACTGCAACGGGTGTTATGAGGCATTAAATCCCCAAAATGACCCCAAAAGACTAGAACATATCGCATTACTCTCTCTCTCTCAACCTGATCCGCCCTTCTTTCAATTCATCAGGGTGAAACGATATCCCGCCTTGACCAGAAAGGCTTCCGCGTTGAAAGCATTCCGAACTGTGCACCGCTGTTTCTCGGTTAATGACGGAAAGTTTTAGAATTTTAAGACGAGGTTCGTTTGGCGGGATTCCGCAGTGTAGTATGCTACGGATACACTGTACATGAACTTTGGTCAACTCATTTGCGGGGGTCAAAAATTCCTACTGTCTCCTCTTGTGTTTCTGAGAGTTCACACGGGGGTCCGGGACTTTTCGGAGGAGGATATTTCAGTTTTCCTAAGCAGCCGTTTTTTCTTTCTGCACTGCTTTGCATCCATGAAGTTCCGTTTACCATAGTTTCTCATGTACCCGAGTTCCAGTTCTGCTACGTGACTCAATGATATCCGAAGTAACCACTTATTTATAGGCACCTTTGAACGCCGTCCGCACCAATGTACGTTCACTAGCAGACTACGTGTCAGACATCTAGACAGTTGCCTGGATGAAAGCTGAGTGTGGAGCGAGATGCCCATCTTCAGAGTACCTGATCGTGCTCATCAGGAAGCTCTGGTTAGCTCACAAGGCATTGCGGAAGATTCTCCACTGTGGCCCGGTCATCAAAGGCAAGGAATTTTCTCTTATAGAGGTAGCATCTGATATGCTTCTAGAGCGCTGAGGCTTGGTTTTAATCTATCCGGTGCAGGCGAGTAACTTTTCACGTACCTAATTCGTTCATTATTTTCCACAATCACTGCAAACGCCAACTTCGGCCGGATGGATTTGCTGCAGCAGCGACGCTTGCTTCTGTAGTGTGACGGTAGACGGGCGCCTGCGGCTTCACGGCGTAGTTTGAGCAGACGTCGTGGAAACACACACAACGTTTGCAGTGTTCTCAAATGTGCAGGATCAACGACCGTTGCACGGTTAGCAGGGTGATCTGCTCAGCTTGTCACAAATTCGAGGGATCTCAGTCCACTCACAACATTCTCGCTCTGGTTTTCACGCATGCAGAGATAATAGACAAGTTGGATACAATCTAGTTCAGTTGTTTTAAATGCCTAATAGTCTTCACCTGTAAGAACCCACACGTGAATCGTGAAGCTGTACAACACAATTAAAGCACTGTACAGCGTAGTCCTGAGTACCATTCAATCCACTTTCCTCCCTAATCACGTCCCTTTGGTAACACTTATCATACTGTAAAACCGACATTTGCCTGAATTACCTGCGTTTGTCTCAAATGATCGAGCTCACTCGAAATTGCTTCTCGTAAAAGCGTTTAAGAGCGCATAGTATTATTTTTATCATTATGTGAACGGTCTTCAAACAGGACACATTGTTTTTATGTGTGACCGCGGTTGCTGAGGACAGCTGTATGACTCATTTGGGCTGGAGCAGACAGAATTAATTGGAAACACCCAAATTGGTGAATCGCAAAGTGCTTGAGAAGGCTGATGATCGAACTTAAAGTACGAGGCTCGAAACAAATCTAGAACCACAATGTCTGAATCTTTCATGTTTAGCAACGCATTGGTGGACTTATAAAAACTCAGTTTTTATAAGTCTCATGTCAGAAAGCTTCGCAGAAAATTCTGGCTTCGGTCGTGGATTATGAAAGTCTAGGGTCTGACACAGGAGTTTATTTCCTTCCAATGCTTTCAATGTGTTTTAGATTGTGACGACACTCCAACTGGGTAGTGTTTTCTACGTAGGGCAGACTGGAACATCCAAACCATGCTGTTTGCATAGGAGGCTGGCAGGTGGTAAAGAAATTTTGCACACGTGGCCGCTGGGATCCACCGTATAAGGGGTGTTACAAATCTCTTGTTGGGGTTGATCTGAGAAGCATAGTATTTGTATGCTGAACGGCTGTGGGTCAAGAAAAGTAGTTTCGGTCTGGAGAGATGGTCCTCATAAGGCAGGGAAGATTGGTCGTTAACCTTTTGATAAATGTCCTCCATACAGAAGATCAGATTCTTCCCCAGTAAGATACACGTGCCTAGAATAAGTCAGTCGGAAACTTTCTGATGAACTTTTTCAGTATTACTACCTTGCTAGTGTATTTTGCTACCACCGTGACAACGGTAGAGCTAAAGGGGCACCGTCGGTGCCATATGTCATGAAGCTGCGGTGACGACTGCGTAAAGCACCTGACCTGGGCGCGTTGAAGCCCACCAGATTTTGCGTAGACCTAGAATACGCGGCGTTTGGATCCATCCAAAATTTCTCCGCAGTTTCCACTTTGTATTAAATGCAACCAAACTTTCACCCTATCGGCAAACCCAATGTTGGGTTGTTAACTTTAGCTGAGAACAGCGACAGATCAGATAGAGAAACCTCCGGCACATCATTTATGACAACGAATGACCCAGATAGCTCTCACTGCTTCTAACCGCGCATTGCCCAAAAGACAGCCACTAATTGGTCCATAAAAATCCTCACACTTCCGGGTAACTCATTCTGCCCAAAGGCATAATGTGACATACTTTGCCAAAAGCTTTCGTGGAACTGAAGGAAAGAAACTGCTTAGAGGTTTTACCGGGCACATTTTCTCAACGATCCAGCTGCGGCTGGCAGCCTGTCCATCACAAAGTGACCGATTACGAAAGAGCGCTGTTCCGATGTCAGGAGTAAGGAAGTGTTTAAGTGGACTCTATGAAGATGGTTTACCGGGACCTCTATTACTTTTGACTTGTATGATAGTCAAACAGTCAGTCTGAAGTTTCTTGCGTCTGCTCTGTTGCCGTCCTTGTATGTAAAAGAGATGACTCTTTGTCAACAGAAATTTCGGATACTTCCACTTTTAGATAAGTATTGAAACAAATCAACAAGTATTTGCCTCAGATAAACTGCGTCTTCTTTCTGCAGAAGTAAGATTATTTTCTGAGTGCGCAGCTACTTAACGCGTAACAGGAATGGATTGGAACTCGTGTCAGCTGAGCTGAAGTTAATGGAGGCGTCCGAAGGACGTCTAAAAATGGAAACAATAGAGCATCTTTCGGTTCCGGTAGTGCCCCTGAAAACGGATGCACGCCAAACACACCTTATAAATGTGATGCTCCAGACTTGAAAGTGGTGTCCTGAGGGTCCCGTTAGAGGTGATATGGCAGTTTTGTTCCTAGGTCGAGAGACACCTTTGTCCAAGAACCTTCCGGTCTAGTTCAAAGTGGATCCGGCAAGTAGTAATTGATGAACCGTATAGTTGAGACACACGGTTGCTATGCATTAAATGCAACAGCACTCATCCGTCATAAGTGGAATACTGTCTCCATAAAAAGACGCACACCATGAGGCCAGCTTTCCTTCCATCAAACGCCTCGTTGGGAGGCTGAACCGAAACGAACTGTAGGCTGACCGCGAGGTGTGGAGTGGGATGGAACCAGTTGTCGCGGTGTTTGGATGTGACAATACGGCTTAGATGCTCACCTGCCGTGCTACATCCGCCGGTTGGTATCAAGTTGGCTTGAAATAAGTGGTAGTACATAATTCAAAAGTAAGTTTGCCTGAAGTTTTGTTCAGTCGCAGCAAAGTGTGAGCGATGGTGACATCAAATAATGGTGGAAACCTGACTGCGATGTGATCGCCTGCGCCCAGTGACGCGCTAACTTCGGCTGTATCTAGGTTGTTAAGTTGGTAGGGGTACTACATTTCTTTTCACTTAGTGGGTTGGTCGACCTACTTGAAAATCTCAACTTACCGCACGAGGTTTAAACCAATTAGAATGGTAGCGCGGCACCCTCGGACTACGGTTGCTCATTCAATGACGCTGTGCGTTCATTCGTCCCATTCTGGAGTTACAGAATGGGCCAAAGATTCCGTTCGATGAATGAGGCGACCCGTAATCCATTAACAGGGACTCGCTAGGTAACGGCAGGATCGGATCTCTTTCAACGGCAGCGCGCAGTTTGCTTTTTTTGTAGACCGCTACCCCAATGGTGACCAACAGATCATTACAAAAAATAGCGTAGCCAAAAAGCTGCACTTTTAGTGGCGATATACGGAGTGTTAGCCTTGTCCTCGCCACAGGTACAATTTTAAACTCCTTCGGGTGAACAGGTTTTTGCAACTTCCATGACTTACGCCTTAAGAACCAACCCATAGTATGAACACGCCGTCAGCTAGATGCGTGTATATTCGTGCCTTCCGATAGGATGACTTCTGTCTTCAAGTGACCAACAACCACTTCCCCGCTAGACCGACCTTCGATTTCAGGATTGTGACAGATGAGAGGTTGCTGATGACGTCCGCTATGCCTTTCATTCTGGCTCCTCTTGCAGATTTGGTTCATGTGTGCGACGTCGGAGCTGGGGTGGGAATTCGCATTTCAACGTGCACTACCTCCGATGGGCAGTAGATAACACACCGCTCTTGGAGAAGGTGACTCGCAATAGTCTGAGAGATGTGGTGGAGCCCGACTGCATTAGGCGTGGCAGACGTCATAATACACGTGCTGCTCACTAGTCCACATTCAGTTTAATTTGGATTTATTAAACTTTCACAGGTCAATGTCTTGCTTGAAAGTTAGCGATGCGTCCACAATCTTCAAGTCTCTCACGCCGCGTATAAGCCAAACAAAAGTTTGCAGCATGGAAACTTTTACGATCACCGTATACCGTCCGTCGTCATCCCTCCTGACCCCCGAAGGAAATCATACTTCGCCGCTTGGCGGAAACGGCTGAGTTTCGGCAACAGAGTCACTGTTAGTGAAAATCCCCCGATGTATTCTTTCTCTCCAAGCTTGACTGCTAACGTCTGTCCCAATGAGATTTGTGAAACCTGTATGATATGATCCTACCTTTCATGCCCATTTTAAGTGGCTTGTGAACAGCTCACAACTACAGCCGATTACCCCCCTACTTACTGGTACGGCAACGTATCCTCGGTTCGTGCACCATCATGGCTAGTGGGGTTGCGCCATGTGAACTCAAGAAACCAACATCTAACCATGTTTGCTCATTGCGCTCTGAGATGTTGGACGGCTGGGTGATGCTGACATTTGATTAGCAGCTTGGAGGTTCCTTGGTCCAAGCTTAGACGCACTGTTACTTTGAGATGTCCATCTTCAAACTCTCTGTATCACCTGACGACCTTTTTGAGTGTGGTCCGAAAAACATTTAGCCGTCAGATGCGTAATACGCAGACAATCAATCTGCTGTCTAATGCCTGTCGAGAACAGCCCGCTTGAAACGGTTTGTTATATGGCTTACTCACAAGATCATTTAGCACTTGGCCTTTGACACCCAACATTATTTTAATGACGTGTTTACTCATGTATATGCAATGCCCAAATTGCTATGAAATGTGCACTCGGCACTTAATAATAAGTCCAACAGTACGATGACATGTGAGCTTTAGTTGTCACGCACATTTCATGCGGCCCTCCAAACCGTCGACTCAATTATCCGTTTACCCGAATAAATCTCGAGTGCATAGTAAAATACCACAACAAACAGTAGATAGGGTTATATATTCCAATAATCATAGCAAAAATAATAATATCGAACGAGTTCTTTGTCAAAAATTCCCCATACATATTGCCTGTCATAGTAAATGTTATAACCCCATATTTTCTCATCTAACGTGTGGAATTACGTTCTCCCTCCCGATTCCCATTTTATCCATTGAGCGAGGAAATGTTTCTGCGACGGATGGACGCACGGAACTTCGTCTAAGCTGAACGGTTCACGAGATGTTCAACTTTGTGACGTTTTCGAGCAATCGGCGAAATCCTGCGTTGAAATCTGCTTGATTTTGGGATTTTCCGCCATTCCTCGCCAAAGCCGATCTATCTTGACAATTTCCGAACGCCAGTTTTATTCCATAACAGCAAAAAATTTCAAAGGTGCGTTTGGACACCCTCCCGGAGTGACCTTGAAATATTTGAAAAATCGCTCATTATACAACCTTGTAAACAGTGAATTAGTGTAACATCCCATTTTTTTGAGACTGAATCGGTGAAATAAGCGAACTACCTATTTCTCTGTTGCGTGCGTGAAAGTTCCATAAACTACAGTCGTTTCCTCTTTGACCACGTAATTCTTGCAAGAAACTTCACGTTTGTGCTACTGTTAAATTATTCGTTTATGTATGGTTTGCAAATATCCACAGTGATCGCGCGTAACCAAGCGTGCTTCTCACATACGCAATGGGAAATATATATTATTTATTAAGATGCTGGACCACTGCGTTTTCCGCATGTTGGCTCAGTTTATCTTGCTAAAACTTGTTTACTGGCTATCACAAGGGTTGGAGGGTTCTGGATGTGTACAGATAGGAGAAAATCGGTTAGGTTTGGCAGGTAACACTGACATTCACTTCCCGCGAAGTTGCTTGGGATCCGGACGAAAGTGGGTGCACATGAGGTTACAAAAACTACGCCAAAAAATGAATAACATATACCATGCAGCATTTAAAGTAAAAAGTGCATGAATGTTGGCTGGAAGAAATTGGCTAACCAACCAGTGGGCGGTGTGGATTTTCGTGAATAAGGGGTTTACCACTTCCTGTACATATAATGCAGCCAGTGACGGAGGACTCCATTAAACCTTGCGCAGTTTGGGAATGAACTAAACCTCAACCGATCGACAGTTCAGTTCTCGTGACTTATCTACTACCACATACACACGGAGCAGTGTGGCATTCCAGTACCCATTGAAGTTGGCCAGCCGAAAATAGCCTTTGAATGTGTATACGTTTCAGCAACCTGAGTTGCGCGTGATTAGTATCGTACATAAGGATAATGATATAGACTTGCCAGGTGCTTCGCGAGTATACGAGTAAACTAAACGTTGAGTGTACGTGATGGTACATGGTAGAATGGCGGCTGAAGTGCAACATATTAGAGAGTGGGTCTCCTGCAGACACGTGTTTTTTCTGTTGGCTACCCTTTCGAACACACGTCAGATTTAGACAGTAGGCGAAATGCATTATCTCTTCCGGTCTTATCGGGGATGTAGGTTGCGTCAGATGAGGAGTTGACCAATGTGTATCTTTTCCATGCCCTAAGTGACGGTATCCTTGAAATTGTTTAGTCGGCAAGCCACCCG
Organism: Paragonimus westermani; assembly: GCA_008508345.1. NCBI lineage: Eukaryota > Metazoa > Platyhelminthes > Trematoda > Plagiorchiida > Troglotrematidae > Paragonimus > Paragonimus westermani. Next base: position 35,803 of record QNGE01001551.1, read on the forward strand.
ATGGTACCTTAGGACCGACATGGTTTAGTCTTAGAATCTGAAATGCAAATCAACTGGAACCTTGAGGTCCCACTTACGGTCAACCCAATGGCTAAACAGTCACAGACTGCGACTTTATTGTAGAGGCGTAATTTCTTAGCAGTGTACGCATTCGTCGGGTTTGGAACTGTTCGCGCAGACCACGTTAATCAACACATCCACAATGAACTAAGGATACGTTATGGTTACAATGTTCACAAGGATAACAAGACCAGTGGATTGTGAGGAAAAGAAGTGAAGATTGTAGTGGTGCTGAAAATTTCCGAGCCTGCTGTCAAGTGGTTTTCCGCGGCGTTCCAAGGAAAAGCTTAGCTGCAGCACCTGATGATATGTTAGTGGCATCAGGATCACATGCTAGACGGAAGACTGCTTGTTGTGAGGCCTAACCAGATTTATAGGTTTCTATGTGCAAGTCGCGTGTCCATGGGCTTCCGTTGGGCTACGTTTTGCGGCATCCGCCAAAGGGTTCTTGAGTCCTTCCGCTCCGAAAGTTGCCTTGTACATCCGCGGTTTATCTCAAAATGTTTGCTTTCTACGTCATCGGAAAGAATTGGCTGCCAATTCTATTTTCGCTCAAATGGGCGTCTACCAAACATTAACCGGTACGCTTCCTGATCAAGTTCTACTAAGGGCCGGACAAGACGTCCGCCAGTGGAAGGAAGGAATCCGATATTGGCGGAAAATTAAGAAACTTGTCAATAATCGGCAGTAACGTGTGCAGGAAGATACAAAATAGCTGATTCGAAAATGGTCCGTTTGTGTAGGTGACATCCATGTCAACGCACATGTCCTGTAGCGGTGGACGAATCTCAACTGCTGCTGACCGTTTACTCACTCAAAAGAAAGATCCTAGATTGATAGCTTCAGTGGTCTCAATTTCGAAGGGGTGAGCACAGGACCAGTACAGCCTAAGTGTGTGCGGTCCCGGGTTTCAGATGAGGGATGGCATTCTCCGGGCGTTGTGTTCGTTTGATGTAACAGTGTATCAAAAGAGCAGGTCCTGATTAAAAGAGCTGCACCAACGGAGCATTCGAGCTCCACTGGTAAGTTAGCTTCAGCAGGTGATATGAGCGCTCGGCATTAAGCTGCGACTAGGCCGCAAGCGAGCTTTTACGATAAGATACGTTGAGATAAAGTGCTCCCACCCATTTGTAAGTAACTGAGGACACTTCGAAGCGGTTGGGCGTCATGGGACATGGCTGGCTGGCGCAGCGGGCCCTAGCCTCCCACTGCCGCAAAGTGCTGAATCGATTCAAGGCCAAGAAGTCCTCGGTGATAAACCATGCACATGGCCAGATATTCGGTTTAAAAGTGAAGCGGATGTGCAACCCATGACTAGTCGTGCACAGAGAAAAATGATGGTCCCGAGGGTTCTTGTGAACAGTCTGTAATTGATAGTGGTTCTTTGGACCGTTGACTCACAGCTAGGTTCAACGCTTAGTGTTTGGACTTTCGATGCACAGATTCTTCTTGAAGTCAGGAGGGCACTTGCTCGTAATGTTGCGTGAATAACAGGGCTGTGCCAAAGATGCAGGGCCTTACAAGTCGAGTCAATAAATTGTGGCGGGTTTTCTCCTGTCCATTCGACAAGGGAATCGAGAACACTTTGTTGGATGGGCCAGCACCCTAGTTCGCGTAGTGTTTCCACATCTTGTATTCGTCGGTATACAACGGCAATGGTGGGCCGATGAGCTCAGAAAGATCATACAGATTGAACAGTAATGGCCCAAGTATGGGTACCGGTGGTAATTCCTTGTGAGCGCGACACTTCTGTGAGAATATACCGCTATACTTGACTAAGAAGTGGCCTTTTTCACGCTAACCAGCGAGACAAACTGAAGGGTCATCTTAATCGCCGAAGGCTGACGGCTTTCCATGTAATATCGCGTCATCCATTTTGCTGAAAGCCTTGGGAAAAACCGGAAATACTGCACCGACGCCCGCCTCAGTCCAAAGGTCAGTAACTGCAAGTATGTAGGTGACACAAACAAACCCTGCGGAATCCATGTTAAACGCAAGTTGGTAGTTCATCGCATTGTGGATGGTGTTTGGGATGGTATTGGAATATAATTTATCTCATTTCGACGATTGATGATAGCAGTGATACTGGAAAGCAACTAACTGCTTTTGTTCGTGACCTCGCTTTTTGGACTGCAGTGACATCAATGGCGTTCCACGGGCGAAGGGCCGTCATCTTTCTAAGTTAACGCCGAAAGGAGTCTGCGGTGAACAAGCCAAGTTTGGCTACACAGTTTCGAAGAGTAGGCTTGAGTATTCCATTCAGCCCCCTGAAAAAAAAGAGATTGAGCTTACCTGACGTCCTTAACATTGGGGGGTCTTCTGTATGAATTCGGCCGAAAAATTGGCTGCGTGTGAGCCTAGCCTGCTTGCAGACCTGTTTACAGTACCTACCTAGCATCGCTGAAGCCTCCACGTTAAAGGCGGTCATATGGTTTACGTGCATCAGATGCATGGTGATTGTCTTGGAATGCTTAAACTGCGTGGACAGGCTGTAACTGGTATTAGGATTATTGATGCAGTTGGAAGATGGTGAGTCCTAGAAGAATAGTTTGTCTGCCCTCACTATCTCCTCATGCCTATATCTAATCCACTTGCGGTCCTCAAACACTGCAGCTCCGACGCGGAATGGGTCCCGGGCAGTGCGCTTTGGCTGGCAGACCTACACGTACGCGATCTAATCCACATCTATGGGAACGGCTGATATAGGATGAACGCACAAAAGGTTGGGTAGCCTCCCGTATGCCGATAACTTGTCATTTGTGGTACTATGATGATAGACTGTGATCAGTGTGCTTCTTGGAGAAATTATGTTAGACCGGCGAGGTCAATTCATGCAGTTTCATTGTCACGACCGCCTGTCATTGAATCAGACTAGCCTTGCATCTCAATTCAAGTCTGATCACCGCGTGGTCGATACGGCCCAGCAAATCTGGTGCCCCTACCGTGGTGAAATTTAACAACTCTGTCCTACTTACGAAGTCAAGAAGGCATGGATTACTTTGGTTGCGCTACCTCGTAGTTCTTTATATGTGGTCGGTGGGCTCCAATTCTTCACTGATATTTCGGGGTACAAATAATGCCTTTATCCTGGTTCGCTCACTTTTTTCTTAGACTATAAAAACCTCAATATTAGCATGCCGCTTCCTGAACAGCATGTTTTTAATGCACTTAACAGAGGATCGTCAACACTCTCGCTGGATGTGAGTGAGCGTCATACGATGCCCCCAAGGCAGGTGTTGTGTGGCTCACTCTGGCTAGACAGATGGCTGCGCCTGGAAATTTTTGTGGACAGGTGCCGTCACGTTTTGAAATAGCTGTTTACTATGTGCAACTCTTCCGCACTGTGGGCTCTGACTTCCACTATCATTGATTAGGGTATATCCGGGTGCGAACAGTTTTGAGTTGAAAATATGCCACAACCAGGTCTCTGGCACTAACTAGTAGTGTTTCAATGATGATGCAGAGGAAAGTGGACTCAGCTTCGTTCAAGCAAACTTTGATCGTTGATCTGGAGGCTACTCCGGGTGGCAACATGTAGCAGGTTGTGACGTTCAGCGTGAGGTAGTCAGATATTTTTGAAGAGCAACAGAGCTTGTTACGTTATGCCACTTCTTTTAGCTGTCAGTTTTTCGGCGGCGGATGCCATACGTGCATGGAATCCATCATCCAAAGATTGGGAGAGACTGAGATATCTATCAACCCAGATGACAGAGCTGCTGCCATACAACCACCTTGCGATAGCAGCAGTTGGCTAATTTAACATCTGACATAAGAATAGTTCCACAAATTGACGACAGTGTCCCATATGATTGTGTTCACAAAAGTAACTCCTAACAACATGGGTTGCTTGATTTGTCAGATCTGAAGAAGTGGGAATCTGATGAATCCATGAAGCCGTGACTGGTTATCCAGGTAGGTCTACCCTGTTGAGTGAAACGTTCCTCTGTTCAACGCCGTTCTAGAATCTAACCCAGTTGTCCTATTCTTAGGATGTCATAAATGATATCATGACATTTGCTACTGCTGTTGTTATCACATTACTCTAGTTACCTCGGTGACCAAAATAGGCCGTAATGCGGTTCACTCTTGATAAACTGCGCTCGAGCAGCCGCGGGAAATACAGTTGAGACTTCTTCGCCGTGTTTCATCCCTTAATGATAAATTCAGAGTCATATGATTGACTGTCTTGTCTGATTTTGGGAGAAGGCGGTGCATACGTGAATCTCCCGTGTTCAGTCAGTGACCGCGTACGTAAGGTCATCCCCCTGTGATGCTGGATGTGTCTGCTCTGGGGACATGCTGCAATTGGACTCACCTTGAGCGGCTGGAACTCTGTAGCGCTGACTGTCAGTTGTCTGGCCACTGGACCAAAAGAGCTCCTTGTGATGGTGGCGATTCTTCTATCACTCCTTCATGTATCCGCAGAGGGGCTGTCGACGAATTTCCCACTGATTATTGATTGTCACATCTGACTGACACTTCCCGCAAGGAAACTGCACACTGGAAGTCCAAACTGACTCACACTTTTGCCGATGCTTGGAGGATGCAAAACCTATGGCAGATCAACCCTGTTAAAGTTTGTTTCTTGGATATGTCACCCATCTCAGTAAAAAACTGATTCAAACCTCAACCACGAGGTAGCCTGTCAAACCCAGTCACCCGGATTACACTTAGAACCAGCAAGCTACACCTGAACGGATTTGGACCAAACTGCGGTTTGTCAGTCACATTTGGGTTCGAATGTTCTCCGTTCTACGTTCCTTGAGACATTTTAGGATCTGCTAGGGTCTCGATGCCCCTGTTTCATACTGTATTGAAAAGTTCCAAAGTAACACAAAAGTGCGTAACAAACAAGTCGATGACTGGCTTCAATCTCGGTCCTCCAGTTCCATTCGATACAGGTCACAAGAATTGAAAGCTTTTGTCACGCGAAACCTCAGAATCACCAAAAGCGCCCTGTTTCTTGCGAGCAGATTCGGAGTTGCTATACATAATGTTAGCCAAGTAGCTGATGAATAACGGTTTCAGAAGTCGAAAAATATGGTGGTGCACGATCATCCTCTCATGAACCCATGCCTTGTTGTTCATAAGATGTACCCCATTTTATCCCTACGTTTCGAAACCGTCGCTACCGCAGATGCAACTATCTCCCCCTCTGTGTTCCTCCACTTATGGGTAAAGAGGAATGTGAGTAGTTTCTAGTCCGCCTGCAAGCAGATCGTGTCTAGACACTAGTTGACGATGTCGGTGATTGACTTAGCTGAGTACCTAGCCTGACGTTTGAGCCCTAACCCTAATAAATATTTCCTTCACACACCTGTGAGAAGCACGTTCTTTTGGACGAAATTACTGCGCACATTCGTGAAAGTTACATATAAATAGCAATGATGCAGTGTGACAAACTTGAACACAGGCAAGAGAAAGAGGCATCAACCAAGCAAACAGAATTGTCGTTTGCAAAATGTGGGGCATGCGTAAAGCAAAGAAAACAGTCCAATTTCTTCAACTTTCGATCCAACCTTGTGATTTTCAATCTTCAGAAGATGTAGATTACTTTTCCACATGACGTATATTTGCCGAACGAAAAATGAAACCCAGTTTTTTGATAAATGGGAAAATGTGGAATGGTCTTGTGTGCTAAGGCAGCTGATGCAGGGGTTAATATCATTGAAATAATCGTTCGGACAACGTCAGTCTTTTGTTAACCCGTTACTATAAGATTCTGACTTACACTTGCTGAGGTGTAGCACAGAACGTAGGTGACAGACAGCTTTTCAGGAATCAGACTATCACAGAATTTCCGCACAGCGATTGTACTAACTGGAACATATTTCATTATATTGAGGCCTCTGGGCGATTGGTCGCGAGGGTTTAAGATAGAAAGTGAAACCTGCGAATGGCAATGCGTTGCTGCTGTGTGCCCCACCAATTTACGTGTGTACACCTACGGGATAATCATTGATCATATAGAGCTGGTCACCATTTATCAATACGCGAATGTTTGCTTAGAGAGCCGGAAACCTTAAAGTGTTCTCATGGATTAATATGTCTATTGAATCGCTCGCTAACTGTTCAAGTTCGCACATAGTTATGCGTAATCTGCTGATCCAATGAATGCTCCTCTCGACACCCAACGACAGATATAACCTATGCTCTGAACGGCTAATAAGAAGGCGCTTGCAATAACTAGGTTTTATACGTCATTAACTGAATCAAGAAGTTAAATCTCCCACCTCAAATAGGAGACTCCTCAAAAATCAAAAAAGAACTTCCTTGTATAACAACTAGAAGAACAGGCACAACCCAATAATGGTGGACAGTAAAAGGGATTGAGCTCACTCGAACAAATGATCATTTGGTGGGTTGAAGAAAAACGACTGTATGCGTGTCGATAAACGATAGGAATCGCAAGTTATTCGAGAAAAATAAGAAAGAAAAATGTCCAATTTTGGCATTTAAAGTTTACAGGGCTTGGACTAAAAAGGATAGGAGAAACAATAAGAGCATCTAATGTAAGAATGAAGCTAACTAATGCGGTGTATTAAGAAAAGATAACAAAGCGTTTAGCCAACTTTCAACACCAATCAAGGTTCGGAACTTTCAAAATAACACAACCCTTAACAAAATCAGCAATGTCCTCCTGGGTAGCCTATTATGAAGCAATATCTCGGTTTTCTGGCGTGCGGGTGTACTTAACACGTACCACCACAGAGGATAGGACGTGATGGAACATTTACTGAGCTACCGGACGGTGTGGTGGACGGCTATAGCAATTTCGAAGGATATGAGACGGAACATCCTGCAGTATTGTCCGTTTTTACTCTGAAGCCATCATGTCAATTGTTACAGGCAACGTTCCAATATGAGCGGAGTTTGAAGGTGTTCACAATATCGGGTAAGTTTATCTCAACTTTCATAACCGAGGTTTGTTCACGACGGTCCCAACTGCACACGAAGGCTTGTTCCAACTGCATGAATACTACAATATAAAAACCTTGGAAGTTGGCGTTTGTCGAGTTTTCAAAGCCATCAGAGTAAACTATTTTCCATGAGAAATTGTTTCAGAGTGTGCTACTGGTGGATCGCGAAAATGACCGTGGACCTACTGCCACGGGATAAATTACACGTGTGAGGTTCAGCCTGAGTCACCGTAGCCAAAGAGGGTGGATCCGTTTTATGCGATACCGTTCACTAGGGCTGAAGAAGATGAACTGCCTAATAAACCTCTTGTGAATGTTTCCTAAATCTTTTCCAGGACCAGCCGGCCAGTGGTTCACATGTTTTTATACTCGAACGTGCACTGTTCAAACTGAATAGCTTGCGGAGGTATGAACGAGCGATAGGAGAGAAATGAACCTCTGGAGCATAATATTCTCCATATGGTTTCACGTGCTTAGAAAGAAGTACAACGAAATTGAACGAATTCCTGCAACAAGCATCAAGATCGATTGCCCAAGTGCCGGTTGAGACACTATGATAGTCCAACACACGAACCTATTTCTTACACGAAATTAATGTGGAACGATGTTGGAATCGTCAGCCGATAAGTTGATCACCCATATTTGACACCAGAATCCCAGTAACGTTAAATAACGCCCTAATGTCGTGACAAGAGCCAAACCTGCCTACGAGAAAATTTGAAATACCCCGTCAACACTGAGGAAGTTTGACGAATTTACATTTCAACAAAACGGTTCAAAAGATATCAGCTCATAGGTGCTACCCCGCATTGTGTCTACCAAGTTATGAGCAACTGCGGAGAAAGTTACATAGGTAGAACCGAAGCGTGCTCGATCTCCAGAGTGGAGGAACATTCGTCTCAATGAACGCAGGACTCTGTATCACCGAAGGACAGCAATGTCTTTGAAACATGCGAGAAACCAGTGTCCTCAGTCGCATGGCACGAACTGACAGCTGGTCACGCTGGCTCACCTTGTGCATTCAGAATCTTACTATGTCGGTCCAATTGGAAACTCTTGCAGTCCGCTTGAACGTTCGCAATGAATTGATTGTGTGTTCAGAAGCGAATGTTCAAGAAAATTGACCTCGCCCTGGACTCGCTGACTTTTCTATAACCTCCGACTGACAATCTACTCTAATTTCCTAGCAGTCCGCCATGAAATAACCGCTTCAAGTTACTGTAAATTTGGTACCGGTGACTCTATAAGAAATGTTTGCCCCAACCAGTTTTTGTAATCTAACTGTTTTATTCAACCTCCTGGAGGGAACTAACCGCCTCAACTTCCCATTCATGGCGAAAGTGAGGGTTCCGAAACCGCTATCCTGAACCCTTCTTCCGATGAGTTTCCGCAGAAAAGAGCAGGCCTCTCTCACATTCGCCGTTTTTGTGCGACACTCATATTTGTAGGCACACCAGCTAAGCGAGAGACTGTGTGCACCAAAGAATTCTATTATGACCAAATATTTTTCATGATATCCACAGTCAAAAGCCACATACATGTTAGGCGGAATGCTGATTATTGTGTCGTCAGAACGCGCAAATTCCGTGATGCGGCTCAGGAATTCTAGCGGGTGCATCATGGGGAATTTTTCACAAACCACGTGCTGGGCATGGTTTATACGATTTTAGTTCAGTAAGAATTTGACCATTCGACATCTTTTTATTCTTTGAAGCACTCAATAACAAAAAGCGGCGTGCTTAGGGAGACTTAATCATAGAGTTGGGTCACTATGGCGAAAAGAACCGCGCACTTAAGGTAGCGTGGAGGTTAAACAAATGAAAAATAATACTTCACTGCGTCTGGAGGCAATGAGGTTGCTTTGATGCATTTATATTTTGCTTGTCGATGAATGACTTGAAAACTGTCAACAGAGCGGTGTGAAATGAAGGAGCGGCAGGAGGTAAACTAGGTGGTGAAGTTTGAGCAGCGGATAACCAGCTAGAAATAAGTACACCTGAAGTGCATCAGTGATGTCCACACGCGAATTCTCAAACCGCGGGTCACGATCTGCTTACAGGCGGACGTGTGCAACAAAGGTGGTAAAGTTTGGTAAGCTGTACTAAGTACCACGATACGGTTCTGGTTGAACCCTGATTTGAAAGATACACCCTGCATATTTAGCGCGTTCGTAAACCGTTCTAGTTTAGGCGAGCATCCGATGCGGCCTCCTGTTTGAGAACTTTGGCCCCCAGTTATCACACTTACGAGCACAAGAGTTTTTTGCCTCACACTGGAGTTCACAGAAAGAATTTGTATGGTGCCACTGAATTGCACTTGGACGGCCCGTAGGACGGTGCACTGAAGAAGGCTTATCTGCCTAGCTACTGAACAAATTATTCGTATTCATGTTACCTCGGGTACTCTCCAAGCCCCAACACCTATGTGCATTTAACCGAATAACGTTATATTTTCCGGCCCGCTGATGATGCGGAAAGAGTAAAACGTTTCGCTCCTCATGGATCGGCATGATCCTGTTTGTGTTCCCATAGACTTCGCCTCATCGTCATACCCGTTCGAAATCTTGGGGTAAAGGCCTACTCCGTTCGGACACGCTTGGAGATAGTAGTGCTTACTACAAAATGTTGGCGCACTCGTTCGAGGGAATTTCCCTCCTACACAAATTTTATCCACCTAAACGATGTTTCAGATCTGATGAAACCTTGCATTACTTTCAAATCTGAGTGGAAGCGGACGGCGCAATTAGCGTTTTCTTACACAGATATGTACAGGTGATTCATGACGAATTCGATTCGGAAGCTTCCGACAGTGTCTTCAACGCTTCCAAGGGATAACGACACCTAGACGAAGCGTTTGGTTCGAGACTTTGGTTACCATCCTGTTGATGTACATGCCTGCGCCCTCAATGTTTTTATCATTTCGACTATCTCGGGCGTAAGGATTGCACGACAGTTAGATTGTGTGTTCTCCTTCAGTGAATTTCCTGACTCAAGAGCTGCTGCACACTCGGCAAGCTCATAACTGAGCCTAGATAATTCATTAATTGAATCTAGTAAGAGTCTGTCAACAAAGTCTAAACCGTGCTTGTTTGGGAAGCAGAAGCGGAAGCCACAAGTCTACTTCCACCATTACCGAGAAGCTATTCTGGAGGACCTAGAAATCCTTCCTTGAAACAAAGTTCATTTATCTCCGTGCACGGGACGGAGAGTTCGTGCTGTGTGACCTCAGTTTGCAACTTGTTTTGATTATTACATTTCGTGAAAATATTACTAACCCTACCGGACAGTAAACTTGATTAAGGTATGAGTAGTGTGCACAGCACGTAAAACGTCACAACGGAGTAGTATGTCAATAGCCCACTAATGTTTATCCACGCGGGTATTTTTTCCCTTGCACACAGACAATTCGAAATCTGCCAATCCGCCATAACACCCTTGATACTAAACAGAAAGTGCTGCAGCTTGAAGAGCTGCTTACTTCAACAATGACTCGCAAAAGGTCGGAAGTTCGTAAGAGAAGAGTGAATGGAAGAAACAACAATAGTGTGATTGCACGTATGCCACCGATTACAGCACGCCTTTACCACAGATGGCGCTTGTGGTTGGCTACCCGAATTAGCACAAGGACTCCAATCGAATAAGTGACCAGCAACCTCCTTAACTCGACGAAACAGTCACGGTCTTCTTGTGTTGCTACGGTACGGCTGCTTGACCACCACGCCTCTTCACCCCGTTGTTATGGGTCTCGGTATGTGACGTCCGGTGCGTTAGAAGCTCAGGTGACATGCGCAGCACGTGAATCAGCCATTTCGAAATGTCTAACATGAAGAACTGATCAAGCCACTGGAGTGCTCAAGAACAGGCGCCGGCGAGCAGCCGCTTTGATCATGCTATCAGTCCACCTGAGGTGAGTCCAAACTTCGAAGACATGATGCGCATTCCACACAAACCAGCCAGGTTGCTCAGTTTGCTCACTAAGTCCTGTGCGTCTTGCACAAAACTAAAGGAGACAGTGTCAGTCGCGTTACTCTCTGTGGGTCAGCTTAGTGTCAGGAAGAAAATTAGCGACCTTCTCGCTAGATTCCGGAACCGCAATTTTCACAGTGCTGAATTTGACAAAACTGATTGGGAAAAGGAACATCTGGCATCCTTGACCAGCATCGTCATGAGTTAGAGTTGTCCGAAACACATTCACACTACTTGCAAAGTGAACTCGCAAAAATAGTCACAAAGAGCTTCACGAGAAGCCTGACCGAGAGCAGCTTTCAGGCTTGATAGTACCACCACCGTGCAAGGCAGCCGATGATCCACCATCCGTCACAGGGTAAAATTATGGCATGCACTCCCTCGACGGGACCAGTATCCCAGCTGATCTTCACTTACCTGAAGTTCCGAGGCACAAGGACAGTAAGCGACTTGAATGCATCGGATTTCAGGCTAAAGTCTCTGTGACTGGCACATAGACTACGTGTTTTTGCTTTACAACTTCAGTTACTGCCGATGAACAAAATCCATGAGACACTCAGACAGTTTCTAAGTACACCTAGGGAAATTTTGTTGGCTTTGGTACCAACATCTCCTATATTATCTTCGTAGCTGTGAGGCTGGATGAGTATTTCTACGATGGCCCTGCTACACCTCCATAGCTTAAATCTCAGTACAACTTTTGCTCATTACAGAGGACAATCCAGAACGCAATAAAGGACCATCCGGGTTCTGCCGTCTACATGGTGTGGTTGAGGCCAGACAAACTGTTTCCCCAAAATGTTCAGTCGCTTGTAGACTATCTTTCTCACACATGGTTTCACACCAAATCGACGGCCAGTGGACGCTCGTGGAAATGGCGAGAAAGCTTTCTGCCTTCTCCAAATGAAAAGGTTCGTTCCGACACTTTGAACTGTTGGGCAAACTGTTTCTCGTGGTCTTTGTGAGAAATTTCTGTTCAGTTTGCGTTCTAAGTTCCCAAGGTTCGTCGCCGTGCAAAGAGCCAATTAAAATCGTGCACCGCCTGTCCGCAGGGCTTACAGATTTGACGAAAATCGAGTTCCGTAACAACCGCACAGACCCTTCCAGAAGCACCTTTTTGCAGCGAGCCTTCAAAGCTGCCGCTAATTTCCCTGCTTTTGTTAGGATCTTTCATCTGACCCAAACTGAACAAATTTTTGTCCACCAGCGCCTCTGAGTAAGCGCCCTCGACGTCTCCCTTGCGCGAATACCACCCTGCATTTACTAACTTATGGCCTCTGAGCAAGTGAAAAACAAAACAGGCGCGCACATCAGCATGGTCCATTTCCAGGCGGATGCTTCAAAATGCACGGCAATCTTTCGCAGAGTGACGCCAACTCTGGCTGACTGCTATGTAATCGGGTTGTGCCCATGACTGAGGAGAACAGAAAGGTTGCCACGTAGCACAATGCACGTTCCTGTGTCAAAATGTGACCTTAGAATCATGGAGAACTTGACAGGTGTAACATGCAGACCAGCCGACTATACTTCGAATGCCCGTAATTTCGCGGACCAACCTTCGGGCAACGTGGACGCACCAGGGGGCAGTGTTCTTTCGGAGTAGGGGTTCGAACAGCAGTTCTGGAAAGAGAAACAATACGAACAAACATGAGCCGAAGGCCCAGTAAGCCATGCACACGACTCACACAAACGCAAACCAAAACGGCACCGACAACACAGCAGTGCGCCCCGTTACACAACTCAAATTCAGTTCATGTGCGCTCGTTGGTTTCGCTTGCGCGTTACACAGATACACAGCTAAAGCAGTCTTCTGCTAAGATCATTGTGTTCTGCCGATAAGCCAGACGTACTGCCCAACCGTTTGCCCACTGGATAAAAACGACTAAACCAGGTGTTAAAATAGCCACGCAGTGCGATGATTTCAGAGTGTTTAGTCTTTTCCAGAAGGTCTACGAGGTCGTCGTAGAACGCCCCCGAACATCCAGACAATTGTTTATTGGAACTCATGCTGATGCTGTGAATATGCGGCGCTTTTCTGGTTTGCTTTCGCGGACTTCGACCGATGTTGAGTCTGATAGCTCATAAGCGACTTTCCGCTTGGATTCGATCCAGCAAACTTTGTTCAGGTCTGAAACACAGTGCGACTTTTGATGCAGCCTGACCAAAAGATCCGACCTCTGCACCATAGACCCTAAGAAGGAAGTGCTTGGATCGGCAGTTGTCCGGAGATGACCTCAAGAGAATAACGGTGCTAGAATCTTAGACTAGCTTTTTCGACATGTAGTACACATGAAGCTCCAGATCTAAAAGAGCGTTTGCTGGATCAGCCTGTTAATGTATTTGGTAGAAAATGTGGAAATTGACGCCAGGTTTCACCATCGCTCTGGGTTTTGAAAAAAAATTGCACGAGAGCATAGGGAAGACAGAAGACTCCGGGGAAAAGCAGAAGACGGAATGGGTTACCATGGAGAAAAGGACAACTTCTGATACTTCCCGGTTCTGTGTGCTACGAGGGGGTTTGGTTTGAAGAACCTCATCCCCGAATCTCGGCTGAAAAATGTGATCTGCGTCAGTTTTTGTGAAAAAACGATAGAAATCTTTGCAAACGTCGTAGGAGAATACAGCCCGCCACGCCTAACCTCAAGTTATTTATCACCAAATGGCCCATTATGTGTGACTTACATTCGTACGCTGAATCAGCATGGCGGTCAACAATGAAAGCATCTTTCAAATACTATTCAAGCAGCGCACGAAATTTGATGGGTAACTGAATGACGAGCAAATTTCAACAAGAATGATGTGCGATCTACTCCATTAACACTTCACCGGCGGCTGCGACGTTAAACATCAAGGTTGCTCTGGATGAGCATTTGGCACATGTTCTAAAGTTAACTCTCAGCTAATTAGGCGTGTTCAGTTCGCCGCTCATCATTCCGGGGAGTTGGCCAGCTGGTACACATTAACTTCAGTGTTAAGAATTTATTTATACATGTTACACATGCTTGGATTACAGCCGATGAACGGTTCTTCTGATTCAGGGTGTAAAACACCGGTACAACTGCACTTAACACTAAATGACGCTGTTAATCGCGGATATCTGGTGATTCGTCGAGCAACGCTCAGTTCACTCGTGAAATATTTTGATGGGCTGGGTCTAGAATAGTCCCGCCTGTAACACATCGAGCGTCCACAAATCCCGAGTTCGCTGAACAACCGATTTGTATAAAAAGAAAGACGGTCGTACAGGCGGGTTTCATGTCATTGAGATTCTAGGGTTAATAAAAGTGTTATAAATTAAGTAGAGGAAAGTAACAACAAACCCTGGTATTAAGTCCACCAAATATGCCAGTTCCCAGACCAACGGTTCACGTGAACACCACTGGATGCAACGATCTCGTGAAGACGGAGCGATCAAGCACACGTGAAACTAGGGTACACGTGAACAAACTTGCAGTAGTGGGAAGTGAGAGAGAAGGACGGCACCAGAACAGGTTGTCACAAGCAAACCATATCAAAGTTAAGTAATACCTCAAGATTAGAATTCGTAGGAGGTATGGTTTGTCGACCGCGTAATTTGAATGGTCGTGTTGACCTTCCCAAGAAGAGCTCGCAATCTCTACCAAGGAGACTTGGAATGCAAAAATGATCAACGAGGGGGGAGTAAATGCGGACGAGAAGCGTGGTCGCCAAATTTCCATAGAACACAATAATCGCCAAACACCGGTCATCCGAACCAACATGGTTTTCCAACACCTCGGTAGATGCGATATGACTGTTCATGGTGGCCGGATCCCCATGCTCCCAAACTTCACACGCTGCGACGCAACTATCACCCGTTCCTTTCAAAATGACATACGGATCTTATATTTTCCCTGCTTGTCCTGCTGTCCTCAAATACTCCTCGTGGACGTGATTGTAGGTATCTCCCACTATCCTACAGGCCATGGACTGGGTTATAGGCCTTGGGCTCGAAAGCCTTGAAAGGTAGAACGACGGTTTGCCAGTAACGGTTTACTAAAAACACGTAACTTCATTACAAAATTGAGAGAAAATTGCGAAACGGTAGGGAACATTGCGTCGAAATTCGGTCAGTCTGTCTGTTTTCAATCCGGGTGTCTTCCTGGGAGGATGCACATACAGCTTACACTACGACACATCGGAGAGAAACAGTAATTAGCCGTAGTTTTAAAACGTACAATGCGCATCTTCTCAGCTTCCGTTATACTCCACAGTCTCCAGTCAGTGAGAGTGAACCGCCAACCTTCACGTTTCTTCCAAAAATTGGTCCACTAAAGGCACGCTTCAGTGGAGGTTAGGGGCTGCCTGGCGTGGCGTTTCCTAAACAAAATAACCACACAGTGAGCCTGCTTCCGGTCTTCTGTGCACTTGCGTAGCAGTTTGATGTCAGTGCCCAACATTCTTGCGTTTGGTTTTAGCAGCAACGGACATTTTGGTCTCAAATCCTAGGAACCGTTCGGATCATCACATACTAGAGGCAAGGGCTTGTCACTCAGATTCCTCTCGATCCCCAACAAGTAAGTGTAGGGAGCTTCGTCCGGCACCACACGTCACCTTACGACGGCTTGCGTGACTGAACGAACTGTGCGAGTTATGCGACCCGTTTTTCCACCCCAGTGACCAGGGACCAGGGACCAAAACGTCAGTCGGTCTTACGATCCGCCAGAGATCGGTGGGTTCCGTCTTGGTTGAAAGCAAGCGACTTCCCCTCAACTCCGACTCAGTGCTTGTGAATTTGGATTTGACGGCGAATAAGCCTCATAAGGGCCATTAAACAATGACCAGTTGACATCGACTGTGCCACCTCGAAGTGTATAACTCCCATCCTTAAACAAGCAGTCTGCCATATCTTCCACAAATGCACCTCTTGGTATGTAACTCAAGAAATCCAAAATAGTCCAAGCCACAAGCTGTGAACGAGACACTGCCGGTTGTTGCGCGATCAACAATGAAGGTGGTCATTTCTTGTCCGCGCGGCTTTGTTGAGAGAATTTTGCACTTCGTACATTCCAGCTGCAGGCGGTGCACAACAGCCGCGCCCTTGACGATTCGAAACCTCCTTCGGTTAGATGTTGATAAGTGAGCAGTTTCCACGTGACCTTCAATCTCAATGTGATGTATGATGCCCATATCCACACACACGAGGGCAATGTCATTACCCGAGTAACGCGGGACAGCCCAGTTGAAACTCTTCCACATGGACACAAGACACCTTTTGTGATGACAGACTTCGGCAGGTCGGCATACCCAGTCGACATATGGAGTGTTTCGCTTAGTTCTTACTTTAGGTGCTCCGCTGTTCCAGTCGAACGATGAGTTCACACGCTAGGTCTGATTCCAGCTTACGCAAGGGACCCAGCATAGTGGAACTCTGTTGACTAGCCCTTATCCGTGCGGCCGCACTAAAGGTTCTCTCACGTTCGCCTGCACGACGTAGCGTTCGTGCTGATTTAATACAGTGTTCGGGAATTCCTCGGCGCAAGAAGTACGTATTTAAAAGTCTAGAATAGCCGTATTTTCAAACAAGCATGTTTAGGAGATTTAGAAAATCTTCAGGGACATATGAGATTGCAGACCATCTTTCGCGGTATACTTCTAAAAGATTCCGATGATGATCTCAGTCGGGCCCGTCGATCGTTAATTTTCCACCGCTAGTCAATTACTCTCTGTGAATGATGGAATTGGGTTGGGTTTCTTTTAAGACTTTGTCCGCAAAACCTACCTGACACTTCTCATCAAGTTCTCGAGCGCCATTTAGAACCTAGATCACCACAAATACTGATAACAGGACCGGTCAATCCTTGAAGATTCTGGTGAATCTATTGAACTGGTGAAGCGAAATACTTTAACACAGTACGTTGTGAATTGCTCTCATTTTTGTTTTCTTTAGCTTGCAGGGTCCATTTGTCCCTGTGCGAGCTTCCTCAGTGAGCAAACTTGGATGAAAACTTGAACTGCGGTCCCCGTTCTAACCTCCCCCACAGCACACGATCTAGCGACACAGCAATATGAATAATGGTCTCAGACATACGCAAAACCCTCGTTTTTACTGGAATGGGCTGTTTTTGGTTGGCTTGTGATTCTCGTAGCTCTTGCCGAACAGTCGGTGATTTGGCCGATATCGCTTCCCCTGCACAAATGACAAGTATTTTGTGAAATGGCTGACAAGCCTTCTATAAACCTTCAGGTGTCGCATTGAATGTGTTAAGGACCACTGCTCATCTGAATGCGATCGTTTCGATGAAGGAACGCACGTTCGCTGAAAAATTGTCCTGGAGGACCGCGATAGAAACGGCTGTCCCGGTCGTCACAGGAGTGAACCTCGCAGTATTGGAAGATCCTGCAGAAGCCTAGAGCCTTCCAAGGTGCTGAGAAGCTCTGTTCAACTTAGAGATGGCTACAACCAAAAGTCGTGGAATGTTGTTGGCTTCAAAATATAAATAAAATTGATCCACCGGTTCTCAGAGGTTGGGTACGAGCGCCAGCGAACTAGGACTCGCTTGCATGATGCTGGAAGACTCAGAAGGGACTGGTATGTTTTTTCTGGCTGCCTACGCGCAGCAGGCACACACTGCTGTTTCCAATGACCCAAATGGTCCCTAGACGTATTATCAAAGGTTACAGAAATTATGTAGCTTGACATAGCAATGTCAGAAAATCTAACCAAATTATCTCAGTTGCTCTTGTCATTTTAAAGTTCGAACAAGGATTTTTCAGGCATCGAAGATTGTCACTCAAGCAAAGGCATAAGTCCGCAGAGACATCTGTTTTACAACACTTCCCAGGAAACAACCACAATGTCGTCAAGTGTCTGGTTGATATCAATACGGCTACCAAACATACTACCATCCTAGGGGTTACGGTTACCATCCATTATCCAATGGCTCCGTAGTAACTCAACCTCCTACCCAAAATGGGAGTGCTACTAAGAACCAGGTTTCCAATATTTATACCTCAGCAAGTATGTCACTACCTGAATATGTCAACAACACAAATGTCCTCCAACCCAGTCCTTTTTTAGTGTTTCCCCAGATATTTCATCAACCGCCACCTGGTCCCCCTCCCCAATTCCCCCTCTGTCATCCCTCCATAATGGCACTCTTCCAGCACTTCCTATCATGGGGCCAAACGTATACGACATCCGCTCAAATATGAGCAGAAACTCGGTACATCCCTTAGATCAGGCCTTTCCATTTGGTATTTCGCAACCCACTGCCCCATCTCTCGTGGAGTTCTTTAGCACCTTATCTGCTGTATCTAACAAAAAGAATTTCGTAAGTCTATTACAAATGAACGCAAGATAATTGGTTAGTAAGATGCACATTCTCAAACCAATTGTCTTTACATCTAATCCCAATATCATCCTCGTAACTGAGACTTGGTGCTCTCCTGACACCGCAGACAGTCAGATGAGCATCGTAGGATATCACATGTTCCGCAGGGTTCGTCGCACAGGACGAGGAGGTGGATGCCTCATTCACCTAAAAAAGCAATTATCCGCAGTCAAACTTGATGAGTCTATACTTCATAAACTCGATGACTCGTTGTGGTTAATGGTCTCTATTGGCTCTCGCGAGCTACTTATATGATGCATCTACAGACCGTCAAATGCTGCGAGCAATGATTTAACTGACCTTGTGGAGATAATGAATCATGTGTCCAACATGCCTTGTGACCACAAACTAATAGGCAGTGACTTTACCATGCCTAATATCTCCTGGACCTCATTCTCTGCTTCAGCAAAACAGGCCGAATTCCTTTCATGCATTCAACAGAATGGTTGGAACCAACATGTCCTAATGCACACTAGAAAGGGGCATATCTTGGACCTTATATTTACCATAGGTATTTCGTCTACAGAGTTATCTGTTCTAAAACAATTCCCTGGAAGCGACCACAATGTCGTCAAATGTCTGTTTGATTTCAATGTGGCTATCAAACCGACAACTCTATTCTACCGTCCGATCAAATTTATTGATTGGAATGCCTTCTTATTCCCATCAAGATCCTTAAATTGGAATACCTTCTTTCGCACATCGGACCCAAGCATAGCGGCCGGAGAATTTATCAAACATCTAGCGTTTTGTATCGACGTTTTGGCCCCCAATGAATCAAACGTGTCGGTTCGTATGTACAAGGTGAAATCCCTACTGCCAAAGAGACTGACAAACTGAAAATGCTTAAGTCGAGGTACGGAAAAACACTAGACTTTTCCCTGGTGATGCAAATGAGCAAAATGTTTGAACACATAGAACGTCAGATGCAACTCCGTCATATAGACGGAGAGAAACTCGCACTCCGTAGTGAGCAAAGATGTACGAAACTAGTGCAACTGATGAGACGGAGAAATTTCGTGAGGGATCCTGCTATAAGAGCTATTACTCTCTAAGACAAAACGGTTGTCCATGACCCTGTAACGATATGCGAACTCTTCAACTCACGCTTCGCTGCCTCGTTTAGCTTAGAAAGCACCCCATTGCCTGCTACTATTTCATGAAAAACAAATAAAGTTTTGAGTAATTTTTTAATTGATGTCCGAAGTATTCTCTCACAGTTAGTTACCATTAAGCCCTCGATCGACCCTGGACCAGAGGGTATCTCACCAATGGTCGTCAAGCAGGCAGATGAGGATATACCCATCCTTTGCTTAATTTGTTCAACTCATCACTTACATCCAGCACATTCCCCCCTCAGTGGAAAACCTCAATCAATATGCCTCGTTGCACGAATGAACCGAGACAGGACGTTAGTAATTATCTTCCCATCAACCACACATCAATCTGCTCGAGAATGTTTGGTAGGATGATAAAGGTGGATATAGTCGAATTCTTAAGGACACAAAACCTTGTAAACCCTTCACAGCACGGTTTCTTTAGCAAACGCCCTTGTATGACATGTCAGCGGGAATTCTTAAACCATATATCGACGTCCGTAAATGATGGAAGTTCGGTAATTATCGTACTCTTGTACATGCAAAGGGCTTTTGATCGTGTGCCTCATAAGCGCCTCTTGATCGAAAAAAATCTTTTGGCGTACAAAATCCCTTGCACAGCTGGCTGTCGTCATACCTTGAAGGTCGCACTCAGACAGTCAAAATAGGAAAGCACTACTCAACACCGAAACTAGTGGCTAGTGGGGTGGTCCAAGGAGGCGTTCTGCGTTGGTTGCTCTTCTCAACGTACAAAAACGATCTGTGCGACGTTATTACACATGGTAAGCCCTTTCTGTTTGCTGACGATATCAAAATCGTTTACACATTCTGCCAGGGCAGTAGTATCAATTTCTGTCCACAAAATGTTCGACAGGACCTAGCGTCATTGCAGTTGTGGTGCAGAACATGGATGATGTCGTTTTCAGCGAACAAATCGAACATCCACACTCATGGTTGTGAATTACCCCATGGCTCCATCTCACTAGATGGTCGTAATATTGATACCGCCATTTCCGTCGTAGATCAAGGTGTACGATACTCGAACTCTCTCAATTTCTCTGAACAATTATGCTCCCGGATAGCAAAAACCAGAAGAACAATAGGCTGTATCAAAAAACGCTCAGTCTATCAGACACGAAGCTTCACAAAATGTGTGCTCGGCCCCAACTCGAGTACTGCGTTTTCATTTACTGCCGTCTACGCAAGTCTGGTAGGCTTGCGGTAGAAAACCTTCGACGATCATTAGCCAAAAGCTTATTGGGATATTCTTCTTTGCTCACCCATAGACAGCGCCATGAAAAACTTGATACCGATCCACTTTGGTTGAGTAGACTAAATTTGAACCTGGCACTGCTATGTAAACTCATACATTCGGATGCGAAAACCACAGCGTTCACTGTCCACTTGAAACACATGTAGTGTAAGAAAAAGGGGTTACACCTTGTAAACTTTGATATCCTGGAAAAATATACGTGCAACCTTCTTCTTCGTAAAGTGTAGCGCTAGTTCCTGAATTCGTACGCCCAGAGTTTCCCCAACATTATGGTACCGTGAATCGGAAGTCGCAGGGAGAGAACGATAAATCTGCAAACAAAGTTCATTTATCGATTTACTCACCGTTCACAACAGACTTCAACGTAACAATTAAGGGGTGCTAGGGAGCTGGATGTGAGAGCACCTTCAGCACAACCGCAGAGCAGCCGCCAGAAAGGAAGTGTGCGTCGACGGAAAATTCCAGTCGACCTTCAGAATTCAAACGAGCAGTAGACCGGTTAAGCGGCGTTCCCAACGGTAATAGCTCAACATTGTTATCCTAGTGAATGTAACCTACAGCAGTAGAGATGTTGCGGATTCAATACACAGCTATGAGCAAAACTGCGATACTTATGCCGGCACACTAACTTTGATGCTAATGGTTTGTAGTAAATTTACATTCACAAGATAATGTGAACCGGCACGGTGATACTGGCAAGGCAACTCTCACGTCGCGCGGAGTTTAGAATTTTGGGGACGTCGAAGGTGATCTCACTAGAAGAGTATTCCTACATTTGGAATAAACTTCCAAATGAAGCCAGAGCCAGTAACAGCGTTCAGCGTTTTAAAAAAGGTTTTGGCAGCTATCTCACGTTATCACACACAACGTCTATCTTCAAACTCTCCGTATCCACTAATGACCCTTATGAGTGTGGCCCGAGAGACATTTAGTTGTCAGATGCGTATTGCGTAGATGACCGCCCCGCTGTTTAACTCCCCTCGAAAACAGCCCGCTTAAAACGGTTTGTCGTACGGTTCCTTTCACGCGGTCATTCGGCGGTCGACCTACTGCGCGCTCGCTAAACCGTTTGCAACTCAACAATATTTTACTGATTTGCGTTTATTCGTGAATATGCATTGCCCAAATTGCAAGGAAATATGAACTTGGCGCTTAACAATATACCCAGCAGAACGACTTCATGTGAGCTTTAGTTATCACACGCACATTTCATGCGGCCCTCCAAACCGTTGACACAATTCTACGTTTGACCGAATAACTCCCGAGTGTGTAGCAGAATGCCCCAACGGCTAGTAGATGGGGTTATATATTCCACTAATCATGGCAGAAAATAATAATATCGCGTGAATCCATTGTCGAAAAATTCCGCATACACTTTGTTTGTCTTAGTGAATGTAATCACCCCACATTTTCTTATCTAACGTCTGGAAGTGCATTCCTTTTTTGATCCCCATTAATATCCATTGTGCAAGGAAATTTTTCTACCACGGGTTGGCGCACGGAACTTTGTCTCGGCTGAACGGTTCGCCAGATGTTCAACTTTTCGACGTTTTCGAGCAATCAACGAAATTATGAGTCGGACTCTGCTCAATCGTTTGCTAGATTTTGGGGTTTTCCGCCCTGCCTCGCCAAAGCTGAATCACCTTGATATTTTTCAGATGCCAATCTTATCCCTTAATGGCAAAACACTCCAAAGGTGCGCTTGGACCTTCTCCGAAAGTGGGTATCGGTAGTAGACATTTTGTTAGTCAGTCCGATTAAGCGGATGCTCACTGACGAGGTTGACCATAACGTTTGAGTACACGGACCGAAGCGTTAGCCAAAATGCCGTAATCATGGTCAAAGAAGTGTATATCGAATTTCATCGACCCTACTGCAGCATTTCGTGAGCACTTCCTAGGAAGATTAATCTTCAAAATTTCCGACGAGATCTCAAATGTAGATCAGAGAAAATGAGGTTATTTCAGTTGAAGGCAACGGTTATCGCCGTAATTAATTAACTGTGAGCAGAATAGTGTGATGAGAACGCAATGGCACAAACTGCAAATAGAGAATTTCTGAGGCAGTGTCCTGTTACCAGTCCGTTTTGGTCGTGGGAGCGTCATGCGAACACTGGTAGCTCTGGAGAAGGACGACTTTACGAGTGTTTTGCCCACTTTCAGTGCGTGTAAACTGAAGAGCCATGGAAAACTAAATTTCATTTCATCCACCACGAAACGTTACCTTCATTCAGTTTTCAAATAGACGCCACTAATATTATTAACCAATCGGAAAATCTGTACAGCCGCTGACCACCAACCACATTCTCCCTGGAGTGACCTTGAACTATTTAAATCCGCGGAGTGAACAAATTATCTTCTTCCCAGTTGCGTGCGTGAACGTTTTATGAACTACAGTCATTTGCTTTTTGAGAGCTGACTTCATGTTCGTGTTACTGATTAATTGTTCTTCTTGTATCGATTGTAAATATCTGCATTGATCACGCATAAACCAGCGTGCCTCTCACATATGCGTTGAGAAACATTTCATTCGTCGGCACAGCAAAGGAAATAGAAGCAAATTTTAGCAATATCCCTTAAGGCCTCCAAAATTTAACCCTCGTCAGCCCTAAACTAACTCACACCGTATTCAGACACAAACAATACCATTCTAACGAATTTTTCCCGCAGAATCACTCATGTTTTACAACTGTTTTAAAACAAGGAATAAGTAGTGAAATAATTATGATCGGTAATTCACGAGGCTTCCGTTACTGATATGGTAATTTGCCTGTGTGCATCGAATGATGTATCCTCTCTTTTGTCAACTTCTCAACTCCGATTCAAACGGAGAAATATTTATTGATTTTGTTAGAGACTGTCGGACTAATTTTGATATTGCTGCGTTTGATCTGGCCGTTGTTGAATGGTTACCGTACTATTCTTTTCTCCTCAAATAAACTGCACTGATCATCTCCGTTCCTACTTCGGCTACTGTTATCGCTTTTTATGCTGTTGCTCAGTCTGATCCCTGTGCATTTCTGAATGACAAATTTATGCACTTTCCTTATATAATTCTTTCTGAATAACTTATAATTCTTATCACCTCAGGATGCGCGAAGAGTCATTCGCTCTGACTCAACCGATGACCATCTGCTTGAGTGAACTCCTATTACTAAGCGGTGCCCGGTTGTACATTTTGTTGTACAAGCACATTCATTGTCAAACTTCTGGAGGTATTTCACGGTCAAATTGAGAGGTACAGTTTTGTTGCGTGTTTATTCAAACAGTGACGTTAACCCCATTTTTACGAGCGCCCTTTTATTGGCCACTTTGAAGACAAGCCATCTCTCCCGCCGTTGGATATTGAGGGAAGCATTGTATAGATAGCAAGATTACGCATAACTGATGTGAACGTGAGTTGTTAACCAACGATTCAGTAGCACTCGACTTACTAAACATTCGGCCTGAACATCTAACTTTTCAACGAAGACGGTCAGCGGCGCTGTCTAGTCATAGATTTCCGTCATTGATCAAGAACGACGAAGTTCCACATCGTGGAAATGGCCATGAATTTTCATGGTTGGAGCGTTGTCTGAGGTGATCGTGCTCCACTGAACCAACGGTCCGCCACCAGACAATCGAACAGTTCTTTGCCAACCGGGGCAGTAGTGATGTCGTATGAAACATTCCCATCTTAGACAAGAACCGACCGGATAATCATACTTATGATGGTGCTTCCGTTCTCGTTAATCTTAAGTTTTTACAGTTAGCAAACGATTAGTTTGTTCCAAATGCTTTAAGCGTTCCTGGGCACCTTCTAATGGTGGGGTCTCCTCTAAACCGAGTGTTGTTAAGGCTTATCGCTCATGGTTTAGGGTCTCTGTGAATCAGCAGGGATCCGGCCGTGAGATAGCGACACGCAATAAGGTAAACTTACCAAAGAAGGTGAACAGTGTGTCCAAACCTACAGGTGTTTTCCACACCCGGCTTTGTCGTGCTATAATGGATGTTCCTACTGAGAACACAACTGATCCCCTAGAATAAGAGCTGATCTTAGGAACGAAGGGTCTAGATGTGAGACGTGAACGAGTAAAGTGCAGCTGGAGATATGGCATCCTCGTAGAATCTGAGGTATTACAGCTGCCGGGGCCATATTTAATGCCACGCGAAGAATGGCCTCAAATCTTCTGTTCAACAAAGAGGCTCTTGAGTGTCCTGTTTCTGGCCACACCCCGTATAATCGTTAGAGTGGGCCCTTTGTTGGCGGTTATTTCTTGAGAACAATTCTTCTTCGTATTTATCAGAAACATTGGAAGTAACATGATAGGCCAGTTGATGGAAGAGGGATTAGAGTTTTCTCATTCGCTGCATTCATTTCGTAACCCAACGAAGAGAGACAAGTGAACAGTGTGCATTCTCAACGGACTGGGTGGAATCTACAGAAGTCATGATAATTTTGCACCGACAAATTTGCAACTGGCATGTGTTGTATCGTAAATCAGAACGCAAGGCGGGGATGATGAGAGTGAACTAATATGTATGCAATCTGCCCAGTAGACGTACACAAAGAGCATTAGACCAGTGAACGAGTTAGAATTGAAACAACCACAGCCGCGATGTATCATGCGCCCATTAGTAGCCAATCAGATACGAGGTGAACGTTCTGGCCCTGTGAAGGACAAACCCAGAGGGGAGGAAAGCACGCCCTTTTGGCCAGCTTCGAACCAGTCGGGGATACAATGGTCGACGGATTACGGAGCCCAAGATGAACCACGAGGATTTGAGGGGTTTTCAACGGTTTGCTCCTTATGTGAAAGTAAAATGACTATCTGGTTCAGTCATGCAGTGAATCAGTGAAGTTGATTGACTTTCCTGTTATTAGTTAACTCCTGTGTACCGAGTCCGAGGGCAAGCGTTATTGAGTTTGGGGATGAGAAGCTTGTTTGCCAATTGTCTTGTGACTGATTCTTCAATCAAACAACTGTGCCGGGTGCCGTAGTTTTGTTGATTTGACACAGGTCTTTTAAGATGTTGCCGTCTGAAGCAGTTCGATAGGTTCGTCTTCATTTCACGTTGGTGAGCTGCGTTAAGTTTCGTACGTACAGCTCTACCGAGCACAAGTTTAGCAAACGTTTTTCCGGCCGCTCTATGGTGGTTGGTGCGATAAGCAAATAACGCTCGAAGTAAAGAATCCTCTTACTTTTTCTCACGTAACTGTAATGCATGTATACACTCCCACAAAAGGGCGATTTAAACGTTCCACCATTACTTGCGGGATTGTGAGGAACAGTTCTCCAATATTTTATCCTCTGCTGACGTAAAGATTCTTCAAACTCCTAACTGACAAACTGACAACCTTCTCAGGAATCCTGAAACGGGCAATAAGGTTTTTCATCCAACGAATTACTGTGTTGACGTGACAATTCCGCAAATGTGTGCCTCGGGTCACTTACTGTAATTGCAATTGGCGACCAATATGTTACGTTCATTTCAAGGAGCTGTTGCAAAAGATTCCATAGAATCGATAGCCGGCTTTGCTCATGGGTGCATAGGGTATACCATTGGTTACACGGGGCCAACTATAGGCTCGATCGATTTGTCAGCATTTTGACAAGGGACGCAATCATTTACAGGAGTCTCTTTTGACGAAAACATTCATGGTCACCAATACCCTTCGCTAGCATGACGAAGGTTCTGCGTGGTTCCAGAATGTCCTTCATGAGCACACGTCATTATCTCACTATTTAAAATAGATGGTGTGGAAGAGCCATTATGCACACCTGGTGCAGTCGTTTATCACAGAAAGCTTCTCTCACAACGGGTGAAAGCATTTTAGCTCGTCACTAATACCTTTGACACTAGACTGTCCAGTAGAAGTGTATTGTTCCAATTGTTGGAGTTCATCATCGATTTGCCTATACTCTCGCGATCGTTCTTTGGCTACCGCATGAATTTCCAAATCATCGGTGACAACCACCATTTCGAATTTGTTCATATCTAACTTGACAATTTCCTGACGCCAATTTCATTCCCTAACAGCAAAAAATTCCGAAGGTGCGGTTGGACATCCTACCGGAGTGATCTTGAAATATTTGAAAAATCGCCCATCCCACAACCTTGTAAACAGTGAATTAGTGTAACATCCAATTTTTTGAGCCTAAATCTGTGAAGTGAGCGAACTATCTCTTTCTCTGTTGCGTGCGTCAAAGTTCCATAAACTACAGTCATTTTCTCTTTGACCACGTAATCCTTGCAACAGACTTTACGTTTGTACTGCTGTTTAATTATTCGTTTCTGTATGGTTTGTAAATATCTACAGTGATCGCGCATAACCAAGCGTGCTTCTCACATATGCGTTCAGAAATATATATTATCATTATTATATTGTCCGAACCAGTCTGTATAGGCTAAGGTAGGCGGGAAAGTGCATCAGCTACCTGATTTTCTGAACCACGACTATATTTAATTCCGAAGTCGTAATTCAACAGTCTGGCATACCACCGTCTGTTTTGTGATGGTCTATGGCCTTTAGTTCCCTGACTCAGAAGTGCCGTCAATGCTACAGTTCCAGTTCTCAGTGTGAAGTGTCTACCGAAAAGGTACATATGCTACTTCCCACAGGTCCATACGTAGGTTCAAACTTCTGTTTTGCTGACTGAATACTTGCGTTCTATGCCAGAGGTGTTCGCTGAATTTGAGAAAGAACGGCTCCTAGACTAACACTGGAAGTATCTGTTGAAACGAACGTACTACAGAACTCGCCAAACACTGACAACGAGAACGGAAACAATCATCTGCCTCACGGGTGAAAAGGCTTCTCTTTGGATGTCGGACCACTCAAAGGGAATATTTGACCTCGTAAGGAATCGCAGTGGCTCTACCACGGAGACGAAATTCAGAAGATGGCCTAAGTAGTACGAGCAAAGTCCGAGGTATAGTTTGGGTTGGAGCAGAATCGTTGGTTCTGGAGAATTTGCAACAACCTCATTATTTTGTACGTTGGAGCGAACTCCTTCATCAGATATGATGTAGCCAAGAAATGATATTTCAGTTATATAGAACACACACCTGTTCATGTTTAAATGCAAGTTCACCCGATTGGGACGATTTAGCATGGAACAAAGATTAAAATAATGCTATTTATATTTGCCGAAAACACACATTCTCCATGTACACAGTGAATAAAGACTGAGTCATGAGCCTTTGCGAAGCTGATGGAGCCGAACTTTAACCAAGCGGTAGAATTTTGTACTGAAAGAGATTTTCGGTGGTGATTAAAGCAGTTAGTGGTCTGGAATTGGCCGTAAGTGGCATTTGGAGGAAAGTACTTCTGACGTCCGATTTTTCGGGAAATTTGCTCTGACAAGTTTGACTGACAGTTCATCTTGATTAGGCTAAACGAGTTTTCCAACCAAACATTGTTCGTTAAGTGCTCGAAGATCTGCACACAATCGAAAGCTACCGTTTTTTCTGAAGACCGCAAGTAACGGATGTGCCCAAGCTCAGCATGTTATTGGCTTAATCGTGCCATTTTGAAGCGTCAAATTGATAGCGGCAGAAACTGCTACCCGCTTTGCAAGGGGTACCGGTCGCGGCTGTGATACGGAGGACGGTTTTGCATCCGACTTTAAACGAACTTGGTGGACCACGTTGACTACACGACTAACTGACTCAGCAAACAATTGTGGGTATTTATGATGCAACAACTGCACGTCAGAAGAAGCTGTTGCTGTGCGTTCATTAGAAGTTACCGGGTTCAGAGCGACCATTGTGTTACGACCTAACAATGGTTTTCTGTCCATGTTGCGTATATACACAGCCAGAGAAGCAGGTGGACAAAATTCAACACACAGCGGGAGTATTATAAATCCATTCACTTCTATGGGTGCATTGGACTAGTTGTCAAGTTTATGAACTGTTGGGTGCATAGGTAGAAGTTTGAAATAACGCTAATAAAATGAAAGGGGATTGCGGTTATTGGAGATCCAGAATCTAGTTCCATTTCAAGAGGCACTCTTAAGGCTGAAAATAAAAATGAATCGTTCGAAAATCTGGACGTGGTAATCGGAGTTCCCCAACAAATTTGGAAATAACAGTGTATTTGTCCAAATGTAAGGCATAGGTTGTTTCTGTGGTAGGAAGTTCCCGTGGAACAGTAAGAACACCTCCCTCTGGTGCACGTACCAAACGCGCACAGCGGACTTTTGCAAAATAACTACCCTTAAAACAACTCGAACAATTGGCAGTTCTTGGTAAAAATTCCAGATTATTCGCTCGACGTGCTGTTGATTCACACCCGGGACATTTGTCAAGAGTTTGGCAGGCATCTAACAGCTTCGAACTTGTGGTCACTGAAACGGACTGTAATGACTTCGGGAACAAATCGCATTGTGATCAACTTGCCATTAAATACGAGCAAGTTCACAGACATTCTCCCAATATAATTTGGATACGTCCTCAGTCATAAGGGATTCACTGATCTTTTCGTATTTTACCGCAAATATAAACTGCTGTAACAGCATGCAATCTCCAAGTTTCTTAGCGGGTATTTTAGAGTACTCATACGGTCAGATGGTACTTAGAGGTCGGGAAGTTAAGCCTTCCAGTGGTTCTCCAGTTTGCCGACTAATGCGAGAATAGGTGAACCTGGAGGCGTATCCGTTAGTAACGGCTCTAATTATCTTTAAATAGTGATTAAAGCCTTCTCCAGGGTGGTTTTATGGCGCAGACAATGGATTTCAAACTGTTTTTGTCCATATGATCGCGGAGAAGTTATAGTTAAGTCCAATCTGTCAAGTCCATCAGATGATTCAAAACACTTAGCAAATTTGAGTAATCCACGAATCCGGAGTTGGAAATACTGCTGGATCCATCCAAAATGTTGTGAGTGAATTCACCAAAGTGAACCTTGAGGGCACCGCCATAGGTTGTAGCATAAGTTAGAACGCAAGGCAGGGGTGATGAGAGTGAACTGGTATGTATGCAATCTGCTCAGTAGGCGTACACAAAGGACATTAAATCAGTGAACGAGTTAGAATTGAAACAACCGCAGCCGCGATATATCACGCGCCCATTAGTAGCCAATCAGATACGAGGTGAATGATCTGGTCTTGTAAAGGACATACAAACACACAGCAGTTTGATATCATGCAAGCGGAAAGTGAAGAGGTACCCATGGTTCATAATTTAAACGCTGGCTACCTCGAAGGTTAGTGTGCGCTAGCCAGTCGAATAGTAGACTGGCAGACGATGTTAATGTTAATGCTTAATTAACCTCATGAAACCAGCTGATTGATTGCCTAACCATTTACAGGAGAGATAGGCGAAGATTTTCGAAAACATGACTAAGTCCAGAACGGAACCTGGCCCTAGCAACCTATTGAATTTTGTGGAGAAGAAAGTGACGGTCAGCACAAGTCAGTATAGCCAGCTGGCTGCTGACTCAGAAAGAATTACGAGTGACCCAAGGTCCTTATGAGTGGATGAAATCGAAGTGCCCGTTATTGAAAGAAAAACACGGTGTGCCTGATTGTGCTTGTTTTATCTGTCACTCCTTGAATCAACACAAAGTACTGCCAAATAACAATGGACGACATATTTTACTTGAAGGCAAACCGTGAAGCGAGATCCAGTAGGGTGCGTGTACGATGTACGATAAACAGTTGTAGTCGAAGCTAGTATGCATTGATTCGTGAGAAAAAGCCGGAGCTCAATCAGGATTGAGCAGTAAAACCATCCTCGTGAGGTGCTGCGTCCAACCTGAACGGTGCTTGACTGGAATACGTTCCGGCGTGCCTGGTTGCTACAGGGGCGCCGCTGACAGCGTATGTTTTTTAGATAAAAGGTTGGACGCTACATTTCTCAATGGATCTATTAGAAGGGTGACTGGTTTGCATAGACGATACTGTCAGATAATGTTCTCCACTCTGTTGGAAGCTTGTGCAATATTGTTTAATAAAGTATCCATAAAGTTACGATCCTCAAGTCGGTCGTTTCTTGTCAAGGCTGATTTAATTTATAAGGTGAGGGACATTGAATCGTTCGCAAAGGATTCAAGTTTACACCGAGTTGTCCGAGATCTGTTGGTCCAGTGAATGCCTCTCAGTATTCAAAGACAGAGATAATTTATCATCGAAACAGTTAACGGGAAGGCGCTCGTAATAACTGGATTTAATACGGTACTCAATGAATCAATGTACAAGAAAATTGTCCCTCACCTCGAATGTGAAAATCCTCGGGAATCAAAGAAAGAAAGTGCCCGTACAACAAATTGACAACCAGGCACCGATCAACAGTGGTGGCGATAAAACGGGTTGAGCTCACTCGAACAAATGGTCATTGGTTCGGTCAGAGCAAAACGACTGTTCATGCATCGAGAAATGACGGGAATCATAAGTTGTTCAAGAAAAATATGGAAGAAAAATGTCTAATTTCCGTATTTGGAAGTTCACAGAGCTCGGACTAAATGGGGTTAAGGGAAACGGTCAGAGTAGGTTGTGTGAGAACAAGGATGTGTAATGTATCCCATTTAGGGAAGAGAGTAAAGCGTAGGGCCACCTTTCAACATCAAGCATACATCAGCAATCTCAAAATAACGCAACAAACCTCAACAAAATCAACAAGGGATCTACGACTGGCACAATCTGAGGTCGTTCAACAGTCCGACATAAATATGTGAGCTCATCTGAAAGGCGATTCATTCGGAGGCTTAGCGGGAAGCAGTGTTGGGACTCAGATAGTATCCGATACCCTTGGAGCAAACTAGTTTATGAAACAGAGGTTGAGAAGCGGCAGTGGGCCCTATGCAATTATCACCTCTCTGGCCGAGGGCTCAGATTTCCACGCAGTGTCCCATACCAGGATGAGCACAGCGTAAACCGTGCTGGGGTATGTCGAACCTCGTCAGATGGTGCGATACGTATAGCACGTGAACTTGACTTTGCTGACGGCATCACTTCGAGGAACGAGGAGGTTTCTGTGGAGGACAG
Organism: Paragonimus westermani; assembly: GCA_008508345.1. Taxonomy (NCBI): domain Eukaryota; kingdom Metazoa; phylum Platyhelminthes; class Trematoda; order Plagiorchiida; family Troglotrematidae; genus Paragonimus; species Paragonimus westermani. The sequence goes on from QNGE01001551.1 coordinate 67,439, forward strand.
ATGAGCACTGAACAAGGCTGAAAGCAACGTACTACTTAAGGACGACCCTTACGAGATAGACAAGATATAGAGACAGGATGGTTGGGCGTTGCATAATAACAAAAAGGTGGCTGAACAACGCCTTTTCAAACTGATGAGAAGGTTCATCTATGACCCGCCTTCCGCTCACAAATGAAGACCTGCCTTCAGAATTAGATCTTGCCGAGGTGACTCCCAGAAAAATNGCCATCGTTTGAGTGCACTGCTTAGCATAAACCCTTTTACAGCGATAGCAATCACGTGTCACACTTTCAACGGCCGCCATAACTTTTGAACTCCGAAACCGCCTTCTGATGCTGGCAAGTGCACGCGAGGCGCCCATGTGCCCCTCAGATTCGTGATAGTGGTGTATCAAAAGGATTGTGACAGTGCCGAGACTAGGAATAATTAACAGCTTTACACTGTCTTTACAGTGTGATCGGATTCTATCGCCAAGATACAGTGTTCCATCTATCAGCGCTGGCCGCAATATTTCGAGTTCACCAACCTTACGAGAATTTATGGTGGACGATCTTAAGATCCGGAGTTCCTTGGAGAACTCGCGCTCTTGCACGACCTTTATTAGTTTCAGGAAAGAGGCATTGATTTCGGACGTACGAAGGGTTTCTACTCTGATTGACGTGTCTTGTCTAGCGCATATCACCACGGACACGGAGCTAACGTAACGGGATAACCAACCGATGGCCCGCAGTAACTTAGTCCAACTAGATTACCTCGGTACTAGCTGGTCTAGTATACAATTAAAGTCTTATTTCGTGGTAATCCCATGAGTACGCCTAATCTCGGAGTCTCCCTTCAACAAACACGACAAGGGTGGCATTTCTGGCATCTGTTCTTCTGGGTTCAACAGCAAGCAGGGACACGTTAATCAGAGGTTAATCTTCTTGTTCAAGGCCTGTGGCAATCCTCAGACGCCATATCGACCTGATTTAATTCTGAAGGCACACGCCTCCACTGTGAGACAGAAGTAAGGTCTTGGATGAGTCCTACACGATTGGAAACAAAAGTTGCCAAGCGCGATGTGGTGTCCTGTAGGTATTGAGGCACCACTGTAGAATCTGTCCATAGTAAAACGTTACGTACTGGAGTCGAATCACGAATAGGGAAGTACACTGGCTTTGAAGATAGAACGGCTGTTTTTATCTTCTTAGTGTTGTGCGATACCCACCTATCTTGTCTCAAGGGCTGATCTATCGCGAAATGACCATGCCTGGGTATTACACTGCAGTCAGTCATATTCAATACTCGCTTGTCCTCCACAGAAGGATCTTTGTTCCTTGAAGTGCACCCGTCAGTGTGATCCAACTCATACATCCTGCGGATCTGATCATCCAACGAGACCGGATGTACTCCAATGAGGTCCACGCAATGCTCATTCCGGTTTTTGGTGCGACACGGAACTCGGAGGCTCCAGCCGAAAATGGTCTTACCCGCATATGGCTCATTGATACTGCCCAGTCTCTGTTCCAACACCCAGTGTGCTTCACGGACATCACATCCTATCAAAATCCCCACGCCAGTCGTAGTTGAACTCTTGAAGAAAACATCCTTTAAGTGAGTCCATCTGTCTACTTCTGACAGGCGGACACCGTCAGCCTGAGTCAGTGGCAGTTGTTTCACTGCATAAACTGAATCAGCTGTGATGGAATGCTCCCGATCCAAAGATTGCAACTTAATTGATACCTTACTGCATGATGTTGCAAAAGTTCCGCGTAGAGTACAGAACATCATCTGGCAGGGCTGTCCCTGCAAACCAATTGTCCTTGTAATGGATTCATCGAACAATGTAGTGTCAGACCCGTTGTTCAGAAAGGCATACGTTGTCACTGACGCTTCCGGGCCAACTAACCCGATCGGGACGAATTCTAGACACACGTAGTTTACAATGAACGTAGCACCGCACAAGGATGACTTTGTCGTTTCCTCCTTACCCTGTTCAGGCTTATCCTCATGGACCAAAGTATGATGGCGTCAACCACAACCCGGTACCACACATCGTATCTGTACTCTACAAGACTTGGTCACATGGTTCGCTTTTGGGCAAACAAAACGGCGTCCGGTGTTCTTCAGCATTGCTTTGCGTTGCTCCAAAGACTTACCGCTGAACCGATCGCAATCGGGTATATCGTGATTTCCCACACAAACAAATCGCTGATATCATGTTCCCTCCCGCACTCAGTTATACCCTCGGCAACTTCTGCCCACCTTTCCTGCAGATGGTGAGGCAACCGTTCAACTGCTTTAATGAGGTTGTTGTGCAGTTTAGAACTGCACCGTAATCTAGCTGCATTAGCATCGCCTGACGGCCTTTCATTTGGCTGGCTAGTCTACGCAAACCATCAACGTCGCCGGTGACAGATCTAGGACCCATGAAAACCTTCTTACTTACCGCATGCATAATATCATGTCGGCGGCCAAACTGCTGGTGCAAAATCCTCATAGCCTCCATGAAACCAACCTCCTTTGGCAAGAGTGTGCAGTGCTTAATTGCCTATTTAGCCCTGCCACGACAATAATGCGACAAGTACGAAAGCTTCGATCCTTCGTCAACCAACCTGTCTACCACGTTACCTTCAACATTTCTGGGAAATGTAAAGTAGTTCTTCGGGGACCCATAGAAACTATCCACTTCAATTTTCGGAAGACTAGCTCCGAGAACCAAAGGTCTGAGAGCTCGCTCTAACGACTCGACAGGGTCTAAACAAAAGGGATTTGTTTCGGGGGCCCTCGATTGACCAGGGTCGCATGGTGTACTAAATTTAGTACCGGCTGTCGGGACGGGCTCATATTTCGCGGCCCTACCCTGTCTTTCATGGAGCTCAAGCAGTCTACGTCTCACTTCTAGCTCCTCCGCCTTCAAGATCAGCTTTTCCTCTAACAGGTCATTAGAAACTTCGTTAGAAACATTCATCAGAGCACGATTAAGCAAAACGTCACGGTTTTGGACGCACTCTCCATCTTCTCCGGTGGGGCTACCACCGTCCCTATCGCTATCCCTGAGCCGGATCTCCGCTTAGTTCTAGGGGTCCCAAACAAACAACAATCGTGCTCAGCAGCACTCGGTTCAGGTGGGACCCTAGCATTAAGAAAGTTTTCAGAATTACTTAAAACATTTGGCATGAAAAGATTGTTCGTGAACTTTAAAGAATTAGAATTAATAGAAAGGGGGACGTCACCGTAGTTATGGGTATTCAAATGATTATCTTTCAACATGGGAAATGGTTCATGGAACATTCTGGCAGCGTCGATGGGTAAAATTGTGCTTGATCATCCGGTAGAAAAACGCTGGTCACGGGTGGCAGGATCAGCGTTGATAACGCCATGATTGTAAGGACCGGTGAAACCTTCCACAATGTCCGACTTCGTCATTCTTGCATAATGCCGGAATTCCATGACTGAATTGCGTTCTTATTCGATATATGGAGGGAAAATTCAAGTCTAGGCAAGAAACTTCGAGCATCATCGTTCTGAGAAGATAGTGCTTGGAGTCTGCACGATTCGATAAAATAATTGATTTGTTATATCAATTTGGACCCCACAAGGTGATCGCTGGCTTGATGCTCAAGGTCGTGCCAAAAAACGATGGTCGGAGGATGAAGAGGGTGTTTTGGCGAAGAATTTGCCCATTATTTCATGTAGATAGTTCCGAAAAAAAGTGCAGAAAATTTTTCCTTGATGTGGGCGAGGTGGGAACACATACTTTCGCGAGGGATGCATGGACCTCTCGACCGGACGTCAGTCTTCGCTCAAATTTCTAAGAATTTCGAGGAGCTCGCGATATACACAACCACTGCGGAATTTTAAGAGTCCGGGCGGGGTGGGATGTTTTCTCGCACGGGATGTATCAGTGAAACTAAGCATAGGGAGAGGAATCATGCGATAAACGGGATAATGCGAAACTAACTGTGAGCTATGACGAACAATGGAACGTGATATTCTGACATAACCTCCTATGTGACGTTAATAGCATTGTTTTGATCAATGAAATATATACCACATGCGAACAGCTGCTATAGAATAACGCGAAAGGAGATCGATTATAGGCTATTCCTAGTGTACGATTATTGTCGAATTTAGATGTCTATTATCTTTGTACAGACAGTATATAGAATGAGAAGAATGTTTGACAACACTGAGAGGTTTTCGGGTGGTCTATCAGAGGAGAAAAAGCAGGAGTTGCGACTCAAGATTATTATGCAGTCATGAGACGAACAGTTTGAGATTTTTTGGTTGATTTTAACGTGCGCAGCTTTTGCATTGTGGTTTACAACTCAGACACACAAGCCATCAATAAGTATGGGGTAAGAGCGTGCCAGGTTGTTTGGGTTGTTATTAACGGGCATGTATATTGACACTTATACGTGTTGAGTATAGACATGTTATCATGTTCGCTGGCAAGTCTGAAAGTACAAGGTCTATCCTGGAAGCGGTAGTTTTGGTCGGTTCGAGAAGTGCGTGAATTAACATCACGCAACACAGAGAGTTTTTCGTGGGATGTTATTGGGTCCGTTTTCAAAGATAACGTCCTCAGACAAGTAGAGCTTGAAAATTGGCATGACGTTTTTTACTGTTGAGAAAGTTTCTGAGTTTCGTTTGAATTGGCGTATATTCTTACTGGACCTAATTGTATACAGGAGTGTGTTCCAAATGTAGGGATATTTTATTAGGAAAAATTTGAACGCAGTATTTTCCGGGATTTAAAAGATGTCAAGGTGAATTCCTTGTTTTTGAGGTCATACTTTGGCCTGTGCTGTAAGCTAGTCAAAAAGCTGGCGGTGAATTTACTGCCACAGACCAAATTATACGAGTGAACGGTTGAGCTTGAGTCGCCGTAACCAGAGAGGATCGGGTGCAAGCGTCCAGCAGCGTTCTCTGTGGCTCAGAGAAGATGGATAACCCAATAAGCCTTTCGTGAATGCATGTTAGAGGTTTTCCAGAGTTAGCCTATCAGACTTGCGCAGGCGGCCATATATGAACGTGCAGTACCCAAACTGGGGTCGTACAAATAGTTTATGAAGGTGTAACCGTGCAGCAGGTAGGAAGATTGAGTGTTCAATGTAACCTATCGTCCATCTGGTTTTAGCTACTCGGAAAGATATATGTTCTGCGAAGTTGATTGAGTTTGAGTAGCGCATTTCCAGGTCACGTACTGAGTTGGCGGTTAATATGCTGTGACTGTCCAGCTTCATAGAGCCATCTGGCAAGTTACAACCATGCACAACGATAGTGGATTTATTGGCTGAAAATTTCATCAGCCAAGTTTGACACCAAATCTTCAATGACATGAGGTCATTCCGTATATTTTCTAAGCATGCATTATGAAAGCCAGGAGGGAAGCTGTATACAAGTTTGATATCGTCAGCGAATAGGAATAGCTTGCCATGCTTGATAACTTGACATATATCGTTTATATACATGAAAAAGAGTAACGGTCCCAGAACGCTTCCTTGTATCACACCGCAAGTAACTGGTCTGGGCGTTGAGCTATTGTCTCCTATTTTCACTGTCTTTGTGCGGCCTGTAAGGTATGATGGAAACCAGCTAAGCAGTAGATCACGTATACCGAAGGATACTAGTTTGAGCGAGAGACGCTTATGAGGCACACGATCGGAAGCCTTCGCCATTTCCAACAGTATGATGATGATCGCCTCACCGGCGTCAGTAGATTCTGTCACATGGTTAAGAAACTCTAGCTGGCATGTCATGCGAGAACGCTTGTTGAGAACGCTTGTTGGGAGTAGTTCATACGGTTTCGTGATAACAAAAATTCGACCATGCGGCATTTTATTATCCTTTCCAACACCCTAGAAAAAATGGAGGTATGGTAAATGGGACGATAATTGCTGACTTCGTGTCGCGAGCCAATTTTATAGCGGGGCTTAATTGTAGAGTTTTTCCACTGAAGAGGGAAGGAACCTGATATTAAAGGGAGTGTATAAATATTAAGCAGAAGTAGAGCGATGTCTTCCCCTCCGTATTTTAGAGCAACAGGGTGAATGCCATCAGGACCAGGTAATTGAGAAGGTTTGATAATAGCTAACTGAGAGCGTATGAGCCATGCATCAAAAGGGATATGGCTTAGGAACGTACTTGTACTTACAGGAGGATGTGGGGGTAGTATGTGATCTTCGATGTTGAAGGAAGCAGCAAAATATGAATTGGAAACCTCACAGATTGTTAGAGGATCATCTACAGTGGTTTTGTCCTGCAGTGTCACTACTGAGAAGGCGGGGTTTCTCCCATTATTCCTGCGTCTCATCAACTGCATCAACTGCGAGCTCTTATCTGTGCTCTTAAGCGCACGTTTTTCTTCACTCATGCGGAGTATTTTGGTTCTATATTCAATTGCATTGAACATTTTATGCATTTGCATGATGAGAGAGAAGTCGCATGTTTTTCGGTACCGTGATTTAAGACTTTTCAGCTTGCCTTGCTCATTTGGAGTGAGACTCATGCCGTTACCGTACACATTACGGTGTTTTGACTTATGCGGGTCTAAGATGTTCATGCAATACCTGAAGTGTTCATTAAATGCCTCGGTTGCAATACTAGGATCGGAGGTGAGAAAAAACGTGTTGAACACGTTCCAGTCGAAGATTTTGGTTTGACGGTAGTGTATGACGGTCGACTCTTCAACAGCTTTTAGGTCGAACGTTAAGTTCACTATGCTGTGATCACTTCCTGGAAATTGTTTCAAGACAGATACAGTTAACGGGAAGGCGCTCGTAATAACTGGATTTAATACGGTACTCAATGAATCAATGTACAAGAAAATTGTCCCTCACCTCGAATGTGAAAATCCTCGGGAATCAAAGAAAGAAAGTGCCCGTACAACAAATTGACAACCAGGCACCGATCAACAGTGGTGGCGATAAAACGGGTTGAGCTCACTCGAACAAATGGTCATTGGTTCGGTCAGAGCAAAACGACTGTTCATGCATCGAGAAATGACGGGAATCATAAGTTGTTCAAGAAAAATATGGAAGAAAAATGTCTAATTTCCGTATTTGGAAGTTCACAGAGCTCGGACTAAATGGGGTTAAGGGAAACGGTCAGAGTAGGTTGTGTGAGAACAAGGATGTGTAATGTATCCCATTTAGGGAAGAGAGTAAAGCGTAGGGCCACCTTTCAACATCAAGCATACATCAGCAATCTCAAAATAACGCAACAAACCTCAACAAAATCAACAAGGGATCTACGACTGGCACAATCTGAGGTCGTTCAACAGTCCGACATAAATATGTGAGCTCATCTGAAAGGCGATTCATTCGGAGGCTTAGCGGGAAGCAGTGTTGGGACTCAGATAGTATCCGATACCCTTGGAGCAAACTAGTTTATGAAACAGAGGTTGAGAAGCGGCAGTGGGCCCTATGCAATTATCACCTCTCTGGCCGAGGGCTCAGATTTCCACGCAGTGTCCCATACCAGGATGAGCACAGCGTAAACCGTGCTGGGGTATGTCGAACCTCGTCAGATGGTGCGATACGTATAGCACGTGAACTTGACTTTGCTGACGGCATCACTTCGAGGAACGAGGAGGTTTCTGTGGAGGACAGATGAGCACTGAACAAGGCTGAAAGCAACGTACTACTTAAGGACGACCCTTACGAGATAGACAAGATATAGAGACAGGATGGTTGGGCGTTGCATAATAACAAAAAAGTGGCTGAACAACGCCTTTTCAAACTGATGAGAAGGTTCATCTATGACCCGCCTTCCGCTCACAAATGAAGACCTGCCTTCAGAATTAGATCTTGCCGAGGTGACTCCCAGAAAAATTATCACGATGATTGGGCGGAAATACAGTCCCCGGCCACAGGGTCCGAACTTCCTACTGAATCCACGAAAACACTAGCCGAAGGTTCTCACATTCTTGCACTTGTTAAGTGAGGTTCCTGAGTTTGGATGTACTCCTGCAGTGACCGTGGAATCCATCTTTAGTTTTTTATTGGGCCGACTGCTGCAGGATACACTAACCGGCTCAAATTGTTGCAGGATAACTTGGGGTTATCGCGTTAGGTTAATTTCGAGTCGGTGTTGATGTACAGCCAACGAGCTGCGTCATTCGAAGGCGGGCTATGCCATGTGCCCAAGTGAAAGCCTTCTACCTCAAAATAAGTCACTTCGTTTAAAAACGCGTGTTCGCTAAGAAGCACAAGGTGCCAAGTGCCTTCTCCATATGCTTTGATATTTGTGGTGACCTTGGAAGATTGCGGCTGGCTTGGATGAATGGAGTCCTTTAGTTTGGTGTCAGAATCCAAATGGAGGATAGAGACCGTGCGGAGCTGCTTATCAGTCTCTGTCACGGTGTTGTCACAAGCCTTTTGGTCCGTCATTACGATGAATCCGAGGGGCACATGGGTGCCCCGCATGTGCCTGCCAGCACCCAAAGACAGTTTTGGGTTTTGAGGGTTGTGGCTACTAGTAAACGAATGCTAGTTGTGTTAGCACCGCGAGAGAGCCTACTCTCAACACTGTAACCATACGATATCACGGGGCTTTTCGAAGAGAGCGTCGGCGGAGGGTTACTCACTCAGGTACAGCGAGGTGATTTGTCTCCGTCCGCCCAAAAAACGTGCAGGAATAAGGGGGCCTAGACCTTACGGCTGCCTAATTACCTGATTGCAGACTGGCGCTATTCACTTGAAAGTAACTCATCCCAATGTCTGCAAGCAACTTGCTTGAGGCCCTGATGATTATTCAAGCCGGTGAGGCACACTGGACGACAGTTCCAGAATTTTTGGAGCCGGCTTGAGGTCGAACCTGAGGTTGCAATACATGAACCAGCGTACGCTGACAACTAGACTATCAAGCCCAGTGATCGATCGATTTTTCAGTCCTTCTGATGGAAGGTACCGAGACAAAGCTAGGAAAGATGATTCGAACCGTGAGACGAGTGCTGTCGTCGGTGACACAACCATAATGAATGAAAAGTAACTCGTCTGGCATTCGATCTTTCGCATATTCGGGAAAATGCTAGAAAATTTATACATGTGTAGCACCATGTACACTCTAATAGAATATGTAAAACGGAAGCTTTTTAACTGCTCCAACCGATTTGATCTTATACAAAGTTATATTTGTAACATACACAGAAAACAGGGTTAAAGTCAGCATGCAGATACATCTATATATATGTTCACTTTTAACAATCTAATCACTGGTACGTTTTTACTCTATGGTTAATGGTAGCCAGCCTCAAGCGGCTGCTGATCATCATACTATGGCTGCATGCACATAAATCGTTACCAGAAAAACACTCTGCTCGTATATCTGAAACAGTTGCACCAACACTTCAGATTACACTTCACACTGCCGCTCTACAAAAAACCCCTTCTGTAGACCACCTGGCAATCTTTGTGTTGTAGAGCAAATCGGACTCAGTTTGTTCGTCGGCATCACGGATCAAACTTGCATAAAATTTCATTGTATTCATATTCAAGGAATAGCTGATGTTTATCAGATTGTCGCGGCGCTCTATACATATTACTGCAACCTAAGCAGTAGTATTCACTTCGCGTAAAATTCTTTGCCATTTACCACACATCACGTTATTCGTCATAGTCCTCATGACAACTTCACACTTTCATATGTGACCCGTTAATTTTTTGCCTCTCTGCCCGAACTCATGTTTATTACGCGAGGAAACACTCTACGACGTCCAAACACTCATAATCTCACGCTGGCCGATTGCTTCGTGGGATTTTTAATTTCCCGACGCTCTCTAACCACCAATTAGGTCCTGCATGGGAGCCTGCCCATTTGTCCATAAAAGTGGCGTTTTCCCTCATCCCTCATCCCAGTTGATTTATCTAAACATTTACGCGGTGCTATTTACACAGAATAGTAAAAAACCTTTGACGGTCCATTTTTGTTACTTTGTGATCGCTTTTCATAGCATGACCTTGACCATCAGTATAACGCCGCATGCAACCCTGTTACTGACGCCACTCTGGTATTCCATTACGTAAGTCATGTGTATGTCTTACTGGGTCTTTGGCTCACGTTTGCTTGCGTTGATTCTTTTCACACGATTGCTGTGGGAACTCTCATTCCGAACGAACCTTGTCCTGTTGTGTAACCAAGTTGCACAAAATTGGCTCACAATTCTAACGGACACTCGAAACCAACATGACCTGCTTGACGGTTAAGGTAGCTCAGAACCAACCTTGTAAAAGGTGAACTGACGCAACGTCACAAAGTTTGGAGAGAACCTTGCAAAACCTGTGAAATGTATTCCTTACCGCGACATGCACGGAATCTTTTGTAAACTTCGTCTTGCTCGAACAATTTGCGAAGTTTTCAAAATTTCGACGGTTTCCAGCGACAGACGAGGCCCTGCAATAGAATCCGTTCAACAATTTATCGGATTCTGGGATTTTCCATTCTTCCTCGCAAAAGGTGACCTACTTAAACACTTCTTCGGTGCTGCTTATATCAAGTAATGACTAAAACCACTAAAGGTTCATCTGGACGTATTCGCTGGTGTGACCTTGAACTAGTTCCAGCATCCACTCATATAGCATCCTGTAAAAGGTGAAGTTATATAACCTCACATATTTTTGTCTGAATCTGTGGAATAAGTGAATTACCATTTTCCTGCTGCACTTCAAATTTTTGTGAACCACAATCCTTCAATTCCCCATCACACCCTCTGCGCTGGCGGATTTCACGTTTGTAGCACCATTTAATTAATGTTTTGAACCGCCTTTACTTATCCACAATGATCGCACAACCCCGGGTGTGCTTCTGACATATACCTTGAGAAATACGCACCATTACTATTGTTTTCTCTTTCGCGACGCTTATTTTGCTGCCGGATTTTCATGTTTGTCACATTGCACTGTTATTTGTTTATATAGTCTGTAACAATCTGTATCGCTCGTGCCTGCCGGGCATGTCTCTCACATATGCTTTGAGAGAAATGCATCATTATAAAACGGATTCCTCCGGCAGTTTACCTATCACCTGGGTTCTCGGACAACCACGAAAATTTGTTCAAGTTACAGAAAGTAGACTGCAGTAGCACGGAATTCGTTCAGGCTACCGCTTTCGATTAAGACAAACGTAATTTTCGAAGCGTCATGTATTATCACTTCAGCCACAATACATCTACCTGAACACCGTTTTAGTTGTAATGACGATTATCTTCAAATAATTAAACTGGATCACCATGGAACAATGAGAAATCGAAGTTTTTGGTTACATTTGAAGTTGCATCAATTTGGATACTGCAGAAGTGCAACAAAAAAGCACTCGAGGAAACCCCACAAGTTTTCTAACAATATCACACTCATTTTCTAGCTGATGACCATTCACTCAAAAATACTAAGTTGATACTGTACGGAATCCGACCAGTGCCTTTGTAATGCAAGAATGATCATGTACAACTATACACCAATACTGCTGTTACATTCACTGCATTATTTCTTCCATTACGTACATTCTCCGACAGAATATGCGATACCGGTCAATCATATATGTACTATTACGTAAAGAAATCAATAAACTACTCCAGTTTATTAATCCGGGAAGAGATAGCTGACGCGTTCATTTAAAAAATGCCACCACTTAACAATGTGCCTGAGGAAACTTCAATGGTTCAGGTGGGGTAAAATGAACCAACTTAATTGCAGGAGTGCTTGGCCTCAGTTGGTGTTGTTGAGATCACTTTCGGGCAATCACACTTGATATGCTGGTCATTGTCCTCCATTCTTGCCCGCTACTTCCACTTAGTGGTGGTCAGTGGTGACATAAACGTCTTACGAAGATAGTGAAACGGGTTACTTCGGCACGATATGTTAAGACGACGTACTAAAGCTGGAAGGAATCAAGGCAGCAGGACCGAATGACATCCATCCTGCCACGGTAAAACTACCGCAAGAAGTCTTGAAACATCCAATCTCTAGACCACTCACTTTGTTCCTGGATGAGCAAGGTTATCAGAGGATTGGAGGTTAATTATATTTACTCCCATTTACAGTGGGACAATAGGGGATAGTCCCAAGCTATGAGTAAACAGGCTTCCAGTCGGCGGTGTTGAAAGCCATGGAAAAGGTTTTAAAGGACAACATGGTGCGTCACGTCAACAGACAATGGGTTGTAACAGTGGAACAGCACAGCTTCCCAAAATTAATATCCTGTCTGTCAAACCTGCTGCCTCACCAAAATGAAATGACACGAAAACGGGACTGTAGCTTTAGGGCTGCGGACTCTTACCTGGATTTTGTTAAAGTGGTTGATTCTGGTAATCTTCGTTTATTGTTCATAGAGGCAACAGCATCCACTGTGGTCCCAGGGGTGATTATACGGGCTTATTCTTATCTTTGTGACAGCCGCTTCCATGTGCAAGTGCAGTGAGTTATTTCATGCACATGAAGCACGTGGTCGTGTGGCTTTTCAGAGCTTGGTTCTGATTCCACTACTTCTAACGTGCATAGTTTTATTTGCTGACAGACCCAAGTTTGCGTGTTAGTTGTTCGCTGATAACGTAATTTAGGAGGATGGACACTCTGAGAACTCTGCACAGCAAGACTTAGATGATTTGAATCGGCAGACTGTTCATTAGGGACTGCTACTCAGTACTAATGAGTGTAGACAACTGCTGGAGGCTGACAATGAAACTGCACGTGGATGCATAGAGGAAGATTAGAAATTTTGCTAATACTCAGACGATGGTTGAAATCAGAGGCTCAGGGATCCAGGTGCATAACGACTGCGATGCCTCAAACCAGTATATACTGGCTGTCCGGAAGATTAAGCGCCTGATGTAATAACACAAACGAAAGATCGCATCCCGAAGACCGGGTGTGCTGGTTTCTCTGTACATGAAGTACGTTCAACCATGCCTCTAGTACTGTGCATAATCGTCAGGTCTACATATTCCACAGGACAGACAAATTCTGGAGAAAATATAACTGTGGTATACAAAGATCATTGTGGGGTTCGAGGAAAAAACCACTCTGTCAGGTGAAGTAGACAACACTTCTTCACTCCAGAAGGTGTGCAGAAGGTTTACCTAGTTGAAGTGGCGGCCACTTCAATGACCGACATTAAATATCGTCTTCAACAGTGTTGGGTGGTGATGCGCTTGGGTGCGGTGTGAACAGATCCCACGTCAAATTGGGGCGTATTTCCCGTTTTTCATTCTCGTCGTTTACTTCTTAATATTAATGTATGTGATGGGCTGCCAGTGTTCCTGAATCCGTATCGGAGGCTTGAACGTTACTGTCAACATTTTTTATTCTGTCTGTTTTTTCCAAGTCAAGCATTTATCTTTACCGTGATTCGGTTGTTTTCCTTGTAGAAGAATAATGGGTTCTGACAGCTACGTTACCTACTGAGGATTATGGAACGGAAGCCATCGCGTTGAACCTGTGTATGATTCATGATATTATCAAAAGTCTTTGCGAGATATGTAATAATTTCCACAGTGAAAAGTTGACTGGAAACCGGACAGAGGCCGAAGGTCAGTTAAGTTATTGAGTGATGACTCTGAGAACCACTAAAATGAGCGATTCGGGAACTCAGGTTAACGTGGATTTCATGGTGTCCACTCAGTGTTTGTTTGCATCTCAGAGGGCACATCCAACGTTCTACCAAGTGAAGAAGGCAATAACCACAAGGGAAACCTGACCGTCCATGTACAGTCTATGTGGCTTACGGAGGACCGCATCTGGAACATTGTGTGCGAGTCTGGTGTCATAAAGGTTAAAGATACCAAGGTGACAGAGTGGGGTCGAGATTGGTCTACAAGATTCCTTACAGAATTCCTTGGAAGGGAACACTCCGGCAGACTTAGACGCTACCACTCTCGAGTTCAGTGGTGTGATCTGAACTGAATTGATCACGCATCACCACTTTGGTGAAGCACTCCCCACAAAGCTAAGGTGAGGCATTGTCTTTCACGTTGTCGCGGCGCAGAAGAGTGGTAGAAAATCACAGGTACAAGAAAATGAGCGTCATCGACACTCGCCACAAAGCCTGTGGGTTTAGAAGCGGGTCGTGGAACAATAAGCATGTTCCTTGAAAAAGTGCTGTCGCCGTCTCCTCGCAACTCGATCCTGGTTTTGTAATAACAAAAATCTCGGCTGCGCTTACCGCAGTTAGCCATCTGCTGAAAACGATACCTGACAATGGTACAATGACACCTGAAGCTTTTTTGATCAACCACAGTGACTGATGGTGTATGCACATCAACAAGCTTGCCGAATAGGGTCCAGGAGCTGAGGTTGCTCCATAAGGAGAAGAATTCTGGCTTTGTGGCCTTTACGGAGACAGCACCAGCCAGATCTAAGTGAGGTGGAAGCAAACTTAAGAAACATGAACGTTATGATGAAGCATGAGACAAGGAAGTGGAGATGTATGGGTAGTAATATACCCATCCGATCACACGAACCACTGTGAGTTAGAAGAATCACTGGTTCATGAAATGCCAATATCCATTGAGGCACACATCCGCCTTCATTGAGACGAGCCCCTAATGGTAGCCCTTATATAGTGCTCACCCGCAAGTGCTGTAGCGTGCGACGGCCACCTAACCGTCAGTTTACAAAGGACCACCGACTTGGCCACAGATAATATCTTATTACTAAACGGTTTTAATAATTCAGGAATTACCTCGAAACTCTGGACATGCACTCCGGTCAAAACTCTCCTTCATGACCATCTCTTTACAATGCTATTTATTGAGGATTCTTCGAAAGTGCACCATGTTCGGTAACAAGGTGTTAAGGTCTTGCACCGTTTAGTTTAAGCCTTGTCTGTAGTGGCAAGCCTGGTTTGGTGAAAAACCTCAGCGCTGAAATGTCTTTAGGTGGCAATGGTCAGGTTTTAGTTTTGTTCAGGTTTATTCGAACCTGTTGTAGGGTAGTAGCCGAACCTCCAGTGCTAGGCAATTACTTCAGGGGAAATTACGTAGACACGAAAGACTCCTCTGTAACAGTTTTTTTAGAACTTACTATATTAACCCTCCTCATAAATACCTCAGCAATACGTTATGGTGACCAGTGACACCACGAACAACTTGCTCGTTTCACTAATAAATAAAAAGGTATCAATTCGTCTCCTGGTACCAGCATGAACGCTGAAAAACTTTTTACCAAAACTTTCATGCCTATTGTAGTTCAAAATGGCTCAAATCGCACAAGCTAGTGATCAGTGTATACTTATAGGAAACACGTGTGACGAAGCTGTTCGTGGTGACAAACTTGAACCGAAATCCTTCAAGGCCTAACAGCTCGGACAAAACCCCAGTTCATTTAACAGCCACTTGTCCAAATCTGCTTTATTAAAACGGAGCATTTCCAGTCTAATAGCAGTTTTTAGCCTGAGCGTTCGAAAGGAGCGCTGGATTGCGAACCCACATAATTATGCTCCCTTATTTTTAACATCGGCTATAAACAGCGCCCAAATATGCATTTTGTTGACACAAAAATCTACTCCGTCCACGTGACTTGAGCCACAGACAATATTGGTAGGAAACGGCAGAAATCAGGATAAACTTGTAGTTCAATCGTTCAAGAAGCAGTGCGCTTATCTTTTTTAATTCTATTGAGGGATATTTGGATAAAACCGCCGATAACTGGCATTTGTAACACCTAGTCGTGACTTGCTGAGGAACACATCTTCACGTGACGGATTGAATGAAGAACGCGGCAAAAAACTAGAAGACACACTGACAGCCGCAAGTGAAGTCTGCGGCTGGTAAAAATATAGACCAACAACTATGAAAATTACGATCATCCATGGTACCGCGATTAAACTGTTGTAGCTGGAATGGTACGCGTAAAAATCGGTGTTATCGTCGAAGGAATAAGAAGTCTAAAAAGGGCTCAACACCTGTCGACAAGTGTGCATCCAGTTGCATACGAATCACCAGATAAACCGAAACATAGTCCGAAAAAACGAACTAGACTGTAGGTAGGTTGTCAGTGATAGAGCGGGACATATTCCCCATGTTTACATCTCATGTGGATCGCAGATAGAAAGGACTATTTGATAACGCCATGTACACTCGTTTTAGAAATGGCATTTATTCCACCGGTATCTGCTTGGAATAATGACAGAGGAACAGGCTGAACATGAAATCAAGATGAACGACTAGCTCACGCACATAGTGGCATAGCTTTGATTGGGAATCGCCTGGATATTTAGTGTTACAAACAACTGAACCGCAGTGTGGTCCAGAATTGCAAATTCATGTATATCCCCAGACTACACGAAAGTGAGCCTATGCAAAATGGAAGTGTGTGCTCCACCAAGAAAATGCCAATGAGAGCATGTCTACAGCGCAAAATCGACCACGAAGGCCAACATGTTGCTTTCATGAAAAAAATAGCAAATTAATTTTCCTGATGGAAGTATCGGTATGCGCGCTTTTTAGTTATAACCCACATTTCTCACTGTAATACAACTACTACATCTGGTAAGACAAATATGTTTGTTTTGGAATGCGTATTTCACTGTTCCGAGAAAAGTTCTCAGTATATTTTTCCAAGCCCAAACGGCCGTTTTCAACTTGTTTCGACCTTGAAACACCTTACAGGCGGACTGTAAAATTTCCTCAACCATATCAAGTGTACCATCTCGCCGGACTTCACGACAGCCCTTGGTGAGGTCGAACAGATTACAATGTTCTCCAAACCGTAGTGATAAGGAGGTAGAGGGGAACCTTTGCAATGGTTGAAAACGTGTTTGAATGGACATGCCTGCTCTGTCCGTGTTAGTGGCTGTTACTCACCAATTCGATACTTCCGCTTTCGGATATCACAGGAGGCAGTCTTGGGATCAATGCTGTTAATCCTACACATGAACAGACTATTATTCTTTTGTATTCAAACGTTCTGCTGTGCGTAGACCACAATAGGCTATGGAGGGTCACCTGAGACCTTGCACGCGAACTAGGCCTGCAACCGTATCTTGCGTAGGATAAACAAAATAACGCTGAATGTAGTGAAATATGAAGTTCTTAGACTTCATCGTGACAACAGGACTTAAGTTCACCAGAGAATTAAGTCTCCCTGTCAACCGCAAAATGATGAAAAGTAAGTCTACTAGTATTTAAACACTCTTCAACCTTAGTCAAATATGTTTCCATACAAAACCTTTGTTCCCATTCATTAAACTCTAGTTCGCCCGTTGAGGGAGGTGAATATTCATACCTGTTAACCTTATCTGCCTAGGTATGTTGGTTGAACAAGTGCACTCCAGTGCTACGGGGCGACTGACTGGCCTCGAGTAACTGAGATATCAGAACGCGCCTCATGGTTTGAGCTGGCTTGACCCAGAGTTCCGAGGAATGGCAGGTGTATCCTACTCGCCTGCAAAACTTCGGCTACCTCCGAGCACTGTTGCTCATTTTTTCTACTAGGAATTGAAAACTTATGTACGGGATGGAACGACTCCTTTTCTCAGCCTAAGCACTACCGTCCGCTTTATCAGCGTAATTCCTTTATACTGCGAGTGGTCCCCTTCTGGAACACCTTGCCAGAATAGGGTTTTTCAACTCCGGCCCTCGACTATTCCAAGGTGGAAGTAGATGAACATATCATGAAGACCACAGATGTTTTCGGTCCCCGATCTCGGCCAACAAAATTCCGATAGCCATGGTATCCCAGAGCTAGTTCCCTGTTCATGGGTTCGCACACCTAACGCTTCCCCAGCCTTATGGTAACCTGGACCAGAAGTCGCAATAAGAAAATGGAGATGTTTCAAACATGCATTAGAGATTGATTCGCTCACCGTACATGAGTGGACTTCAATGTAAGGAGCAGAGGCGTTTACGCTGTATATGAGGAAACCTTCATCACAACCGCACACCAGCAGCCAAGGGGGACGGATGCGTACAGAAACTACGGTCAACCTTCGGATTTCAAACAATTGTCGGATCAGTTGGGCGGCGTTCCGAATGGCGGTGTCTAAACGTTGTTATTCTAGTGAATGCAGCCTATGCTGTTGAAGATGACGCAAATCCACTACACATCCACAAGTAAAGCAGCAATACCCACGTAGGTACATTAACTTTGGAGTTGGCAGCTAGTAGAAAACTTACATCCACAAGGTAATGTGACACATGTACGGTGACACTACCATGATAACCCCCACGTAGCTGAGAGTTTAGGGATCTGAAGACGTTGAAGGAGATCTCGCTAGAATGACACTTGGTAAGGAAAGAAATACGCAAACAAGCATGGAGGGTTTGTTATGGACTGTCTTCCTGGCTGCCTTTTCTGATGAACGCTCGTTTATTCCTATGTCCTGTTAGTAAGTACAGGTGCTGGGCGCGCTTGTGGTTGGCTTGCGACTCTTACACCATGTCACATTCTCCATGAACCCGTTCACTTACTAACTGTGCGCTCACGCACCTGTTCGACGTATTCGCGACGGCCTTCTTCAACCAAATACTATGCCTGGACAAAGTTCTGCTTCCCTACCATCCAGTAACTGGTCACTAACATGTCGGAGAGTTTTGTGGATTTGCAAACAAAACGCGAACACCACTAGCGTTGTTACGCAATCACCATCAGTCCCTCAGGTTCGTCTTGACACTGAAAATGATGGCGCTTCCACTGTGGATACTTCCTACACGGCGGTGTTGGTTAAACTTGAGTGCCTTAGGGACTGTTCTCCTGGCTTCAACGGTATACTTCCCAAGACCTTGCGGCAGTCAGCCGACCAGCTTGCTGATCCAATTAGTTTGCTGTTTACGCAATCCGCCCTCCAGGGAACCGTACGCAGCGGCTGGGAACCCACAAACATCACACCCGTTTTCGGGGGTGGTTGGCGTGGTTTTTTCGGTGACCACAGACCAAATGCTTTGCCATCAAGCGTTTCGAAAATTTCACAGACGCTTGTGTACGACTCGCTCTATCAGTATCTCACAGTTCCTCAGTTTTTCTCCACTGTACAACACGGAGTTCGCAAGGACCATTAGCGCACTGTAGGTCCACTGGTAGGTACCGATCAGTGAACCGAAGCGGCCGATCAGGGCGATGGGATGGACGTCTTATATCTCGTCTTTGTCAGAACATTCGACTACGTTGACCATGTCATCTTAATCGACGGGCCTCATCATTATGGGTACGAGGCGGTTATCCTCACCGACTTGAGTCGTATCTTCCCAACCGTCTGTTCAGGCTGCGTGTTAATTGTGTGGTCTCTAACTGCAGGCTTGACTCCTAACAGACACTCTTCCGGAGGCATGGAAAGAGACCCTTGTCACACCCATATTTGAGGCAGGCAATCGTCATTCTCTTGTGAGCCATTGGTCGAGCAGCCGTACCGGCATTCCATGCAAGATCATGTTAAAACGCACCACCTTTAAACATTTCTTCTTAAATAAACTTTTCTCTTCGATTCTGCATGGCTTTCTTCTAGATCGGTCATGCATAACCAATATGTTAATCTCCATGGATAGCCTAACGGAGACAAAGGAAATGGTCATATCTCGGATGTTATCTTCTTCGACCGTGTATCACACAGTCATCTCGTACATAAACTAGAAGATTACGGGATTCAAGGAGAGGTTTTTCGCTGGATTACTTCCTTTCTTGGTGACAGGACTTTCAGAGTAAAGACCCGTTCGGGTCTTCCGTCTCGCTCCTCGGTTTCTGTAAGAGTTCCCCAAAGATAAGTACTTGGTCCACTGTTGCTTCCGATATATATCAATGATATCCCCGAGTATATCGCTGGCAACACCCTCCCCTATGCTGACGATTCAAAAATCTGGAAGGTGTGTGACCCAATACATTGCAGATCGACTATGACCGTTTTAAGTGCTGGTCAGATGACAGGAGTCCCCCTTTAAACGACAGTGAGTGTGCACGCATGTCGTTTGGAGGAGACTCCGGAGCCTAATCATGATACACGGTGCACAAAGTGTAATAGATATCGCGAAAGTTGACCTCAAACAATTCTATGGATTTGGCTATCATCTGGTTTATCGTCTCATACCATCACCAGTTGTCCGCCAAAAGGGACCCTATGATTCCCGGAATGATAAAAACAGCCTTCCTCCGCATACACCGAAACGCATTCCACATACTTCACGGAGTCTACATGAAACCACTGCTCGAGTATGCCAATCAAGTCGTCTTCATCGGATTGAAGAAGGACACACTCGCCACTGAACGTGTCCAGTGAGTGGCCACCGAAATGGTCACTGGCTTACGGCATCTCTCTTGCGAGCCTCGCTTCAAAATTCTTGATATTTATCCGCTCTAGTTCCGAAAACCCCGCGGTGACTTGATTCTTACACACTTTCACATCAGTACAGGACTCGTGCAAAAATTCTCCACCCTAGTAAGTGATAACAGTCGGAAAGGTCACGAGAAGAAGCTCCATAAGCCTCGACATCGAACCACCCCTAAGACAATAATTCTTCCCTTATAGAGTTATCAACTACTGGAACGACCTTCCACAGGAGATTTTTGGCTGCCCTTCTAAGAACCGTCTTGAAGTGTTATTGGATCCCACCTACTTAATAAACCGTTATATTAGTAATTCACTCTGTTCTGCTAGATTATCGTTTTACTCTGTTCTTGGTACTCTCTGTAACCTCCGAAAGCGCTGTTATACCTCGTTTTCAGTGACTGCCTTCCAGTTCAACAGAAAACCGTCGACATCGAAACGAACAAACTGACTGGATCCGGGTAGTTTGGGCCCCCAGCCACAAATCTGTGTATAAATGGCTGAAATCGCTGACACTCGTTGACTAGCTCATGATTCAGTTCCTGGCCCGCTGATATTTGTTATTTATCAACGAGGCTCCTCATTTTATTGTCTCCCCGTTATAACTGTTTGCTAAAGACGTCGAAGTTTGGCAGGCCGTCAACGCTGCAGATGTTTTGCTCATCATAAAGAAGAACCTTGACATTCTATTTAGTTAATCTCGAGCGAACTGTCTCGAGTTAACACTAGTAAATGTAACGCCATACACATTCGCTGCACTATGAACACCACGTATCGACTTGATAGGCATCCGCCTCAGACAGTGCTTATCTGTAAGGACGTGAGAACCACTGTTCGACGCACTCATTCTCTAGCTCTACGAACGATGAAAAATGCGAAAGGCAAGCGGTGCCCTGGCTTTACTGTAGCGCTTCTACGGCAGGTCAGCTGTAGTCATCTTCAGCTTCTTCATGACAGTTTCATTCGACCGTGTCTTGAGGAGGACAAGTTGATCCTGGAGACTGTGCAACGACGAACCACTATGGCATTCAGGATCTGAAAACTAGGTCTAATGAGGGAAAGCTGGATTATTTGAAAATGAATCCTACAGAGTATCGTCGCTTTAGAGGTTACCTGGTATCAACCTTTTTGACGGCAAATTCCTCTGCTCATCCGTGCAGGCTGTGGCCCAACAGAGAACTAGCGTGACACTGAAGGACCACCCGCTAAAACTGGAGTCCAACGTAGCGGACTAGAAAGTAGACACAACTTTCGCTCATTGTGCGTTCACAAGGCCCGGGATGCTCTACCAGACGATGTTGTTCCTGCAAGATATATGTAATGTGAAGACCGGTCGCTTCGGCTCTGACTGTCCGTGGCACTTGTGGACCAAATTTGCGACAATGTCGGAGCACCGAAGAATAAAGTTCTTCCGAAGCAGGGGTTCCAACAAAAGTCCTGGGAAAGAAAACAGTATGAACAAGCAGGAGCCAAATGCCCAGTAAGCTATGCACACGATTCACACAAACACAAACTAAAAGGGCACCGACAACACAGCAGCACGCGCTGAAATTTATCTGCAGGAAGTAAATTTTATCGTTGGTATACCGTTATTATGTGAGTTTGGAATATCATGTTGATGAAGGTGGGCGGAATATTCAGGAGAGTATAAAATATGCCAATTGTGCAGTGGGAATTGCTTTCGTGTTAATGCGCAAAAGAGGTTTATCAAGGATGTCAAAAATTGCGTTAATTTACTATCGAAATAAGTTGACGAGCTAGCTCAATCATGTGATTTGGCGGATA
Source organism: Paragonimus westermani (assembly GCA_008508345.1). Classification (NCBI taxonomy): domain Eukaryota; kingdom Metazoa; phylum Platyhelminthes; class Trematoda; order Plagiorchiida; family Troglotrematidae; genus Paragonimus; species Paragonimus westermani. The sequence goes on from QNGE01001551.1 coordinate 89,453, forward strand.
GAATGAATTAGCACCGAACGATTAATAAACGTACACCGTGTGAGTTGTAAATCATTTTCCGTGAACTTGTGCTTTCGATATTCCATGAAATAGATGCTAACAGTTGAAAAGTCCGAGTGTTCGTGATCATCCCCACATGTGACTGGAAATCACTCAAATTTGGAGATGCCGTGGGTAAGTAGATTGGGCTGCAGCTGATGACTTACAAACACGATGCAGACGCAAGTTGGCGTGACCTGCTTCCCGTATATGGTGCTCAATGTAATCAAGGGTGAGTTGCTCTGTTAGCAAAAATATTGGCAAGTTCGTGCAGATGTACGACCTCCCAGAAGATGGAATTTTATGTGCTTTCCAAAAAAGGAGAAGTTGCTAAACACGAAGTAAAACATTCTACCGCATGAAGCCATCCGGGGTGACTCGCTCGACGGTCAGGCTACGTGCACCCTACAATCACAGCGCTACGACCTATGGATGGACACACTGACGACTGTACTCGGCGGTCAGCCTGCGTGCACCCTACAGTTACAACACCACGACGTGAAAATCACACTGAGTTGCCGGAATACGTTTGTTATATTTATGTATATATGTTATCGATATCTGAAATGTTCCGTCCGAATCCCCGAAACCTCCTTGTCTTCGGTTCCGCTTCAGTAGAAGTCATATTCTTGCTGTGTATGCTGGTCTAAAGTGAAGTGGTACGTAACGTGGTAGGTGGGGTGTCACTTACCGTTACCAGTAACGCCCGTGTAGTCATTTGCCAACACTTTCACTCGGACCCACTTGCGTGGGGGAAGAATCTGAATATCTGCACTTGATCTCTGCATGCGAAACATATGTGCGTGTATCTACTATCAGCGTCCCCGGTGACAGCAAACCGTTTTTCTCTATATGATGCGGAATTTGTGGCAGATTTTCCACATTAGTGCACACTAACCAACTTACCTATCACTGACGGTTTCAACCGATGACGGATGTTGCAAATATCCGTGGTAGTTATGCACTCGCCATGAACATTTGCAGCATACTGCTCCCACTCAGCAGTTGGCGTGTTGTACTCAAAAATATGTCTGGAGTCGTTCACTTTATTGTTTGTGAGCCGACGAATCCCTGGATGTGCATCGTACAGCAAGACAGTTATGTTGTGGTTGTACCCCAACGTGAAGGGGCTAACAACCAAGGCGGTTCTTCTCCTAACCACGTTAAAGCGTGAATGACAACGTGTATCATGAGAACTGTGCAATGGGAAGTATGTCAACTCAACTCACTAAACACGTCGTAATCTACGGCTTTTGCCCTCAGGTCGCTTGTATTTTATAGAGCGGCACGCCATCTATCACGTAAACTCAACGGCAACCACACTCATATGATCATATTTCAAGCGTCCAATGCCTGATTTCAAACTTGAACCAAGCACTACAGAACACTGTAATCCTTCGAATACCTATCTAAACAACGTTTGAACTCGCTGAAGCTGACAAATTCGCAACCCTCAAAGGCATCTTTGAAGCCCTGTAAATAATCCATAAACTAAAACGGACTGTAGGATAACATGGATCAAATGATAATCACGAGTGAAAAAGTTCTTCACAACATAGAGCATTCACACCGTCACAACACCTACCATCGCTAATTTCGATCTCGGCGCCAAATGAAGGACAAACTGATCTTTGGTCGCCTGAGACAAAACTATTTAACCCTCGTGATGCCTTCTGTCAAGGAAATCAATGATTTTCAAGTACCCGGGTGATGCGACGGAAATATTGCCCGGCTTTCAATGATTTCTCTTTTTATTGCCGTCGCACGGCACATTTCTCTTCCAGCGGATAATTTCCATCGCAGCACGCAGCGTTACACAACTGTAACGTTCCAATTGGGTCAATCACAGGTTACAGTGCACACTTTGTCTAACGTTCGCGATCGAACACAATAAAGTCTACTTCACAGAATAGAAAAACCACGAATCAACGAGAAACGTGTATTAACACAACTCAGATACCGAAAGAGATAGATCTACAACGTGTCCTTGTCCATATATATATGGGTTTCAACGGTCCCGGAGTTCCCACCAATCAGACGTGGCCTCACGCTCACTGACCGCCGACCTCGGGTTCTGGTTAATCATCTTCTCCAGCCCGTTGCACGGACGCGGCCAACCCACGTGTTTGAGGACCTGAAAGAAAGCGGAGGGACGTATGTGAGGCAAAACGAAATGGCCGCGCACTACATGCTACTACACAACTCAAATCCAATCCATGCGCGCTTGCTGGTTTCGGTTGCACGTTACACTGTGTAGTAATTTTCAAGGTTCCCCTTGACCAACGTTTGTTGCAATAGTTCGAACATCGCAAATCTTTTCCCTATTTCATCCCATTGCTTGAGAGCTTAAAGTTATTTGCAACGAGATACAGAATTATCAAACGCCCAGGCTCCATACATCCGTTTCCAACCCCCTGAACGCCTGAGGCAAACTCGGGCTTCGTGGGCCAAGTTCAGGGTTAGGCGGTTAGTTCGTTTTTCCTTGCACAGATTCGGGAGCCGGTTTCTTTCTATACCCGGAAAAAAATAAGTTGAACCGCTAAATAATACACTGCGTGACCTTGAGTCCGAATGTCCTCATTGGTTGTCCAAGCCGCACGCTTGTAGCAGGCATATATATAATATACACGACAAATGTGAAATATATATGTAGACTGAACATACCAGAAATACCTAGGGTGTATGAGGAAATATCTGCGAACATGTGAAAGCATGTATATATATACATATATATATAAAAACGTATTCATATAGGTATGTATGTGGAATTATATTTCCATATATATTTCCATATATATACATGTATATATATGGAAATATAATTCCACATACATACCTATATGAATACGGTCATCAGTATATTTATATATAAATACATATCATCAGAGTGTATATAAATCTATATGTATACTCTCTGATGAGCGTATTCATGTAGGCATGCAATTGAAAAAATATATACATCTATAGTAATGTAAATAGTTATACATAAATATGTGTATGTATATATAGATATGCACATAAGTACGTATGTGTGTAGATATATGTGTGAATATATATGTGCATATATATGACATTTGTAACATGGTATAAATGTTCGGACCGATGCACATATATATACATGTAAATATATATGTGTACATCAGTACAAACATGTATATTATCATATATATGCATATATATACACACATATGTTCATATGTGCAACTCTTCATACATTTATATATACATATATGTTTCCACATATGTATATATATATGCCCTCATCGCCTATCCACGGAATATGGTATTGCCAGTGGGCTGAGGACCCAGGAGGCTGTCACTGGAATAGGGCTCAGTGACCCTCATCGTCTGCCCTAAGAGAACAATAATTGAGCAGGGTTCGGGATGGAAATCAGGCTGTAAGTGGCCCTGAAGAGGGCCGTGGGATCATTCCAGCTTGTTCCGAGAAGGACACTGGGGCCGTTCTCGTGATTCACTTTGGCTGCTGAATTGTCTCACAGTCCAGACAGATGAAGTCGACGTCGGAGTTTTGGTAGTCAGCACACGAGTGATGGTATCAACAGCAGCACTTGGAGCACTTGAAACGTTCGCTGTTTTCACACCGAGCATTCCACATCCCTTCCTCGTAACTGACGTCTTCTATTCGACTATTATCGAAATGCCTCAGAAAAACACATCTTGCAAATTCTGATAACGGTTCCAGAAGTGCACAAAGGTTTACATACCCTACCGGCGGTTTAAACGACTTCATACGTTGTATACCAGCAGCGCACAAACGATCGGACAAACACACTCATTGAACGTTCAACAATATGTTTCATTAACGCATCTACTACTACTACTAATAATAATAATATTATTATTATTAATGGTATATTTCTCGATGCATTTGTGGGAAACACACTCAGAGGAGCGTGATCAACGTTATGATTTTTAGCATATACATAATTGAACACCAAATTTGAAAATTGTACAACGAGCCAGCTATGTAAGCAGAGCAACAAAACAGACAAAAACAGACATTATATAAAGGAGAAATTCAAGCCTAGGCAGGAAACTTCGAGCTTCATGGTTCTGAGAAGATAGTGCTTGGGATCTGCACAATTCGACAAAATAATTGATTTGTTGCAGCAATCGAACGTTCACACACAGCACTTTTAATGTGCCTATTCTCGTTCTCCACCCGGTTTGCTCTTGAAGTTCTGCATCATCTCAGTCACATGCCGTTCATCTGCTATCGACAGAGGTTTATTTCTCGTATATATGCCAGGCCGTAGAACTTGGAGGTCGTGCGAATGTTCCAGATTGGCCTTCTCGTTGCGATATGCCCCACTACGATAGTGAACTACCCAAGAGGCCTTGCAGCCGTAATTGGTGAATATTAAAGGTAATGACATAAGAATTGTACTAATATATTACCGTTTGGCGGTTACCGTCCGATGAGTACAGTGTACACACCTATACACGACACTTCCGTACGGGCAGCCTGGCGGCAAATCTATTCCCCTATTTTTCTTGGCACTTGCTGCCGTTTGCAAACTATTGATGAAGAAACGGCTACACGTTCTCCATTGAAATCTGTTGAGGACCTCCGGGCACTCCCTGAAGTTCTGACAATTCTCCTTGAATATTCTCCAGAAAACGTCCTCGTTGTTTACCGCCATGCCGATTCATCGTACGAAAGTGATTTACTTGTAGTGGACCATTTAAACATTAACTGGGTGCGATAATGTTGGGATTCGTGAAATGCACATTTTCATACATTTCATTTGGGATTTTCACTTGTACCATTTTACTGAAACTTGCCGTAACACTCGCCTTATACCAGTTTTCTCACCATTTTTGTATGAAATGATACCGACTCTCTACAGATTCGGGAGCGTATTTTCTTTCGTACCCGCGAAAAACATATTCGTGTGGATTATGTAACATGCAAGACAGCCGACTCTACTCTGGATTCCCGTGACTTCGGGGACCAACCTTCGGGCAACGTGGACGCACCAGGGGACAACGCTCTTCCGAAGGAGGGGTTCGAACAACATTTCTGAGAAGAGAAACAATACAAACAAACATGATCCGAAGGCCCAGTAAGCCATGGACACGACTTACACAAACGTAAGCTAAAACAGCACCGACAACACAGCAGCACGCCCCGTTACACAACCTAAATTCAATTCGTGCGCGCTCGCTAGTTTCGGTTGCGCGTTACAATCAATAATACACTGGGCGACCTTGAAGTGCTATCTTCTAACTGAACAACTGGCTAACATAGATGTGGATGCAGAACACATAGGCATGTTAATATACATACGTACATATGTATATGCACGTATATAAGGCTATACACATATATGTATGTACATATGTGTTCATATAAATATGAGTATATGTGTGTATATATACACAGTCGGAGTATGATCGACCTGGTGTGTTTCTTGACAGCTTCAGGAGAAGTGCCGGGAATGGAATCAGCCTCTGTATGCCCTGTTCGTGGACTTCACCAAGGCCTTCGATTCCGTGAGCCGTGAGGCGCTGTGGACGGTGCTTGGTAAGTTTGGATGTCCAGGCATGTTCGGCAGTACAGTTAGATTGTTGCGTGTGGGCATGAAAGTGAAGGCGCAATCGTGTGGATCGACCTCTGATGCTTTTGACATCGTCACTGGCGTGAAACAGAGTTATTTTCTAGCCTCAGCTCTGGTTAGCTTATAGTCGACTGCCATGGCAACAGTTGGTTCACATGAATCTGGGAAGGATGGTGTTGGAGTGTCGGACGGACGGGCGCCTGCTGCATACCCAACGTTTCGGCGCCCCAACCTAGTTACATACCTCAACGGTGCACATGCTTCTGTTCGCAAATGACAGCGCATTGCTGGCACATAATGAAGAACTGCAACGTCTGGCTTCAGCCTTCGCTTCGCCAGCATCAAAGTTTGGATTGGACATCAACACCGGTAAGACATTTAACTTCTCCCAGCCTTCTTCTGGTGGAGGTGCTGCTTGTGTGCCTGTACTCCAAATTCACATCGCTGGAGGCTGTGAATAGCTGCGGGGATTTTTTTACTTGGATAGCAACTTGTCGAAAGATTTGTCCGTGGACCACGGGCCGAGTGCTCGTGTGGCGAGGGCTAGTGCTGCTTTCGGACGTCTTGAAAAGCGCGACTGGAAGAATCATAGTTTGAAGGTGGCCACATGGCTGTGTGCCTACCGCTCAATGGTGCTGTCTCGTGCTGTACGGCAGTGAGATGTGGACATTGTATCAGTGGAACATGAGCTATCTGAGCCGCTTCCATGTGCAGTGTCTGAGGCGCATCTTGAATATCCGGTGGTCAGACATTATTCAGAACACTGAGGTACTGTGGAGAGCGGGCATGGACGGAATGGAAGCCATGGTGATGCTGAACCGGCTCCGTTGACTCGGTCACGTTAGTCGGATGGGCAATGACCATACCCCGAAGCAGTTACTGTACGGACAGGTGAAGTCAGGCAGGTGTACTCCCGCTGGTCCGAAGCGGAGGTACCAGGATGTTGTGCAGGTAAGTTTTTCACGTTGTAACATTGATTTTAGATGTCGGGAAGACTTAGCCTTGAACCGGAATCCTGGAGAAATACGCTCCGGGCGGGCGTCCGGAAGTTCAACGGGCAGTTATTGCGCGGCCGCCAGCGGAGACGTGGGGTAAGCAAAGGAACCATCGGTGCCATAGGTCGCGGTGACGTGACTATATGGCGTTGCGGTGTGTGCGGCTGCGAATGCGCTGGCTGTTTGGGGTCAGTAGGTCACCAACATACTCATAGTACACCGTCGGCGAAGAGGCGACGAGTAGGTTAAGCTCAGGTAGGTCATATCAGCATATCTATTCCACCCCTGGTAACGACTGCATCGGCCAACTGCCTGGTCGTTGACACTTAATCCGCTTTTTTTCTCAGAAACTTGTATGTCTGCGGTCTTCTTTCCATTGTTTTTCGGCTTTGTCGGTGTACTGTATGACGAATGGTCTGCCTGACTTTTCGTGGTTCAATGAGAATTTCGCTTTTCATCCGTATTTTCTCTGGGATGCACCAACCTGCACGCCTATACCTTAATGCTTCTTGTATTACACTTCACAAATCTTTCTTCTTAGTTTAGATCTCGTCATTGCAAACTTTCTCTGCTTAGCTTCCGAGAGATAAGAGTTTCCTTCCCTTATTAGCCAATCCACTAGCTAACCGGCATTGGCTGGCTAGACAGAGAGGCCCCACCGCCACACCTCCAGGTCTTATTCCTTCGGGTTCACACTGGATATGTGGTGTGTGAGTGGAACCGCAGGTGTTGAGGCGCAAGCCAATTGCGTTGATGGTTAAGCGCAGGCGTACTTTGACTTCGGTCATAGTGACAGGCTAATCCGAATCGGATGCCGTCAACGGTATATATATACTTGTGTATAATCACGTATATTATGCACATATGTACATATGTGTGTATACATATATGTATGTACATGTATACACATAAGTTTACGCGTACATGTATATATGTACATACATAAATATGTAGGCATATAAATGTGCATGAGTATATATATGTATATGCATGTATAATTATATATACCCATGTGTACACATACATGTATATATACACATGTACATATTTGTACATATACGTATGTATCTAAACTTATAAATAAATATTCATGCAGCTGTATGAGTACGTAGGTGAACGGATTTATGTAAGTATTCAAATGCACACGTATATATATACATATATATGTACTTATAAATATATAAATCCCTTCACCTACGTACTCACACGACTGCATGAATACGTATTTAAAAGTATATATGTCTGTGTACAGTTAGCTCTCTGGTATGCCCACAGAGGAACCACTGAAGAAAGACTCAGTGAGCCCCATCTGACTAACCGCAGTAAGTACGCAAAATGAAAACATGAGCGTAGCTCGTGAAACCATTCCGTGGGTAGCTCTGAATAGAGCCGTAGGTTCTTTCACATGGCGATCGACAGCGCCGTTTCTTCCTCATCCTGCCGACTGGTCACGTTGTGTGGTCCATGTTGTTGCAGTCAACGCAGGTGCAGACCGGTTGAGACTCGTTGTAGTTGGCACAGGCGTAGTGGCACCAACCGAAGCATTCACTGCACTGTACCCAGACCACAGGGTCCTCCTTCTGGAAGCATTTCTGGAAAAAGTTGCAATCCACGGGTTTCGTTTTAAACTGTCTCAGCGTATCCTTAGCAACTCGTCCAAAACTAGCTGTCTCCACGGGATCCCCGATTATGTCAATCTCCAGCATATCCTGGTCAGCTACACGACGTTCAAGTTTTGACTTCCTGCGCGAGTTAGGGTGAAATGGTTGTTCTGTTGAAGCTGCGGGCATCTGGCTTAACTCATCAGACCTGCATGTAATCTTGTTGGTGGACGACATCTGCGTAGCACTCCTTAGCGCATGTGCTATGGAGAAGATGCTGCAGGTAGGGATACTAGAGTTGAATACCGAGCTTCTCCTGACCAGTGGAATCCGTTTTCTATTAACCCCTACGAGATCGAGACAAGACAATTCATACCATTCGCCACTATTGTTCAGTCTTTTCTCTGGCCAAAATGTCTTAAACGACAATCGGCCGTTTATCCGCACAACCTCCCCACCTGGGATTGAACCGTGCAACAAAGGGTCAGGCTGGCTAGATAATAACTCGTCCAACTCTCGCGAAGCAGCTATGTCTACGATTGTCAACTGTGCTCATAGACCCTAAACTAAGGTCCACATCATAGCGAACATCCTTAGCACTGTTGACTCTGTCCAAACGAGAAGTGGAAACGGGTACAGGTAAACAAACAACCTGCTCATCACACTAGTAAGCACGGGGTTTCTGCCTCCTCATGAGCTGACAATAACCACCGAATTCCCTCAACCAAACCGGTAAGACGCCTGTCAATCAACCGAGGCACAACAACAATATGACAACAGGGGATCATCCATTGGGATCAAAAGCAGCAGTCACATTCATTATCCCCTACAATATCAACGTGGAAAATACGCCGTCTGCTACAGCGCACTTCCCACGTGCCTTTTCCATAGGCTACGCTCACTATCTTGGTGCCGTTGTGATGCTTAAGAGAAAAGTCCCTGGCATACTGTGACAGTGGTTTCAAAATTACTAACAAACATTCCAGGCCTACCAGTGGCTCAAACGATCTCATGCGCTCAGTGTTCAGCCTACAGTGGCGTTCCTCAACCACGCTGTTGCAACGTTCCACAATATGCTGGAAAAGTGCATACACACTAGAGCGTTCAGACACGGCAATTTTGATGTGCTTGTTTTCGTTCTCAACGCGGAACAACACCGTGGCCTTATGTTTGTGCGAGGCCCGACTGTTTTTACAAGGCAGCCAGGTGTTCATAAGATACTGATTGGCCTCAGTAGTGACAGATTTCACTGACCCCTGTTCCTAGTGTAAACCATATTAGTGGTCCACTGGTAAATACGGCTCTTCTGATAATCACTTGAACCTACTAACTGGCGGTACTGCCGAGACATATCAGGCACAATGTAGGAAATTTTCACGTATTGTTCAAATCTGCGCTGCTGAGCGATCAACAATGAAGGCGCGCACAGCAGACAGTCAAGGCAACATTTCAAGTAGGTATCCCAGAACTATCCCATAACTGGCAGTAGTTTCGTTCGGCCTAGGTGCGTGAAAAAACGTTACATCCAATGCAGTTACGTCTACCAACATATCATGCCACAGTATGAAGCCGTCTCAATTTAACTGATCAGTGGCATGACCTAGAATGACGTCTCACACACACTTGAGATGCACCTTTCGGCACAATCATGATGAACCTTGGCACTTTCTCCAACAGTAGAAACCTAAAGTTGCCTTCCACTCTCAGAAAGTCTCGTAACTTCATAATTTCGTTGCAATCATCTAATCTGCTGTACCTCGTGCGTAGTTTAGCCAAGTTGTGTCGACGCATTCTAATCCCGTACTTCCTGTTCACCTACATCCTCATTTCACGAGCACTGTTAAAATGGCTGATCATCTCACACACGAGCAGTTCAGTATCAACAGCTAGACGTCAATCCCTGGGATATATATTCGGCTTATCGATCTGAACGTCGTGTGAGTGCACCAGGTTTTGCCTTCATCGGTGCTAATGAAAAAGCATGTGCAAATTTCCCGTTAAAGTCTGCGCAAGTCTTCCACATACTTTTCAGACTTTTGGTACTTCACTTCAAGTATCCTTTTAAAGGTGCTCTTATCGTTCACCGCCATGCTGATTCAACATGCCGAAGTGATTTACCGATAATGAACCATTTAAACACCGTGCTGCCCGATGTTATGATATATGATGTTTTCATATCCATCTTGGAAAAACTTAAGACTACATTCATTCCATCGAAGTTTCCCAATTTTTCGTGTACAAAAGGGATTTCACCCCACATTCCTTTGCATCGGTTCTTCTACTGATTGGTTGATGGATAAATCTGCTGTCAGATCAACTGATGCCAGATTATGCACTCCTAGGTATGCAGTTGACAGCTCTCAACAGTACGCAATTAATAGGGTTTTTGGTATGAAAGTGTACATGTTTACGAGAGAAAAAAATGTAAACGCGCCGATATGTACAAGGATAGTTGCATAATTATGTCAATATGCACATATATGTGCATAGGTACATATATATATGTACCTATCTGGTTTTGTGGACTGAATTCCACGTAATCATGGGTAGATGTGTGTATTTATAACCTGGCTATACAATTCTATATTCATAAGCGCATATACGTTATATGCATTTACGTAAGTCTATTTTAGTACGCATCTGTCCACATATGTGGACTACTATGCGAGCAAACGTCTGTGCATCCTTGGATGTGTCTTTATAGCACATGTCACTGAGACAAGTACGAACACTGTTTTATGAGACAAAGTAGGATGTGTCGCGTTTTAAACATTTTTGGTAAGATTATTTGTACTGTTTCATTCAAACATGGTATAATTATCATCTCGTTAGGTTTTCAGAAATTTGTGTGTGAAAGGAAACCGACTTTGATTCAGTGAGTGATGGACGGTAGTAGAAAGCGATAGCTTTTGAAGATTCCGTTTCTTCAGGCGAGAAATGTCAGTGCCAGAGGGATAGTTATACGTAGCAACTTCCATTGATTGTATCGGAGGACCCAAATGGATAGTATATAAATGCATACCTACCGTTGTTAAACACGTATGTCTATAGCTGGATAAATATGCATACACGTGTGGCTGTGCTCAGGAAGGTGTGCTGGGACACGGACTAAGTGTTGAGTTAGCAATCCAAACGAAGTTTGAACTCAGCCACTCGCGTGGCACCCATGACATGTTCTGACAGAGAGTTCCAGGCTTTGTAGACCCGAACCAAGAAGAAACAGTGCCTTAGCTCAAGTCTGCTGTGGTGATTTTAGTTTCAAGGAATGCCCTGTTGTAGTGACTGTAATAAATAATATTTTGGCAATCGCATTCATCTGTACCTTTTTGATGACTATCTTCTTGCCTACTTTTGTTTCAGTCGAGCTATCCACATGTGTGTAGCCCCGGGACGGATATCCGTCCCGGGCTACACAACTGGCCCCGTGCCTCTCTAGCTTGTCGAGTTTCTCTGTACACTATTTTTCAGGGTCGATACTAATACACGGGGGTCAACACGCTAAGTCTTTGTTTTTCATTGTCGATAGTGAGTACTGGCTGGGCATAATTCTGTTGGATCAGTTCCAACGCTGTGAGTGAGCTAGTATCCGCAGAAGTGAGCAAGGATCTACACGGGTGGTTAGGGTGAACGTTGCTTTCACCATAGAACCCCTACACAAAAATACGCTATTACTATTGTGTAGAGATTCAAAAGCCATTCAATCACTTCTGCTCCACCGAGGGACACTGGTGCCATTAACATACCATCCATCAGTGCATCTCAGCCATAATTCGTGGCATTATATCACATCACTGGATAACATATTCGACAAGTCTTATTAGTCTTGTTTCTCTTATAAGCCGTGTAAGCTTCTCGGGCTAGTTGGTTAGCATGAACCGTGTATGTAGTGTAACTGCCTGTAGCGACTATAATAAATGATATTTTGATAGTCGCATTCATCTGTACATTTTCTATGATTTTGATTTTGTACCTACTTTTGTTTTAGTCAAGCTACACAATTTGTAACATCCGTCCCGGGGCTAACACACAACTCGCTCCGTGCCTCGCTAGCTTGACGCGCCTCTCTGTACTCTCTATTTTCCAGGGTCGGTAATAATATACGAAGTCAACGCGCTGAGACTTGGCTTTTCACTGTCGATCGATTGTCGATAGTGCTAACTGACAGGGTTGTATTTTGTTGGATCAGTTCCAACATGCCGACGTTTGTTGACCATGTTCTGTGACTTTTGTACCAACTGGGTTCACTGTCAGTGCAATCCCGAGTTTCCTATGGACTCATATTTAAGACTCCGTGAATCACTCACGTTTGCCGCCAGATACCACTGTGCGACTAGCCGACTAAAATTCTTAGGATAATGTCACTCAGGACACGGACAACATGAACAATTTTGCTAGCCCCTCAACTCCGCAAACAGTTTTAAGCCCACAGGCCGGGCTGCGACATCACAGATTTGGCGGGTACATCACTGAAGCCATAGGCTAGGTAAGTTATCTCTCGAAGTAGTTCATGCAAGCCATCAAATCTCGACCTTATCGTGGGCAGGTGTCCCAGTTGCCTCGTTGATGATTTCGTTGACGGATGGGTGCTTCTGATATGTGCCAGCTTCCCATGGATTATGGACAACCACTATTTTGTTGTCTTTCTCAGTCGGAGAGACTTCCCTACTGTTGATCAAACCACGTTTGGGCTTTTCACCGCTACTGTTCCTCACTATGTCTCACGTACCGCCACGGGGAACGTTCAACCTGGAATTTACCGGCTCTGGCTGCATTTCAATTACCCAACGCTTGTTGCATTGCTGGTGTTATGCTGCATCCCGAAGTCTGCAGTTCGCTACCACAAAGGCCAGTGGTGTTCTGGACAATGTGTTCGGGGTTCACGGCTGAACATAGTTCTCGTCAAATTAAGTCATGTACGGGTTTTCCAAGACGGCTCAAACCTAGAACAACCAATGCACTTCGTTGTTAAACAGTCAGTCGGTACTTGCTACATCTAATGCCGCGCACCCTCTTGCGGTAATGCATTAACCGTAAATGCCTCAATCTGCACGGTTCAGCCAACCAACGAGCGTGACGTAGTTAGTTCAGTCGATATATAGGTTTGGCGTTGTCGTCCCTCCACACAGTTTTGCCGGTCTGTAGGTGAATGGTCGTAAACATATTTCATCTGCTTTGTGACATCTTTTGATTGAGTGATTTTTAAATGCTCTCAGTGAAATGTGAACTTCTGATTTCGGTGTTATTATTCACCTTCAGTGACGTTTTGAGAGACGAAAGCATATGTGATTTACGTACCATGTCATGGTAAGCCATACAATTTGCTTCAGTCTGACTAACCGACCCGCACGCTTATGAATTTACGTGAGAGCCAATATCTTTCAGAGGTGAAACACCTTTTACCTTTATGGATTTTTTTACCACTAATGCTAACATCCTGTCCCACTTCGGGAATCTTTCATATGGCTGTAAATCATCAACAAGATTCGGATACTGCCTGGCTTCAAACGAATATTTTTGGGTGCTCTGAAGTCACCTCTTTTAACTAGGAATCTTAGTGACCTTTCGATATTCTCATGAAAAGCACACCTCCTGCCCACTTTCAGAGGAAGATACAATAAGAGATTTGCTATCGATTATTACCAAGTGGTCAACGGACTCACATTTTTGTCGCTTTGTGTGTGCTGTGAATTGATGAACTTATTACAAAAGTCTCTCATGGTTATATCTACGGTACATTGGATTTAAAGAGCGCATACTTTCAAGTTCTTTTAAGAATGAAAAAAGACTCACGACGTTTGAGGCCTGTAGCACACTACTGGTTCCACCGAATTCTGTTCGAAGTAACTAACGGTGTTAGTCATATGCAAAAGGCACTCGACGAAACAAGCGCAAGTGACTGCGTTGCGCTTGCTTTCATTAGCATCGCCATCATCTGTGGAGGAAACATAACCTCTGTCAAGGTGATTTCGATTACAACACTCCTGAGGAAGGCCACCCGAGGTGGTTGAAACGTAGAGTATTACAACTTGCTCGAAACGTTGTGTTATTCCCAATCTATTTATCAATAACATGTTAAACACGACGCCCAAACTATTCAACTTCATTCGTACTACATTTGGTGCGGATATCTTGAAACATCATCGAGCCTAATACTAACGTCTTAGGAGCTAATAAACCTGAATTAACCCCTAACGAAATGAAGGGTATTTATGCATTCAGTGTGATCAAACCGCTCGAATGTGGAGCAACGGAAGTGCTCACCAAAATTGGACCCAATCGCCTCAGTCCCTCTGACTGATCTTGAATCTCGGCAATTATGTGTGGATATATCTGCTTTATATTTCTTATGGGCATCCCACTCATACGCTGTACGTAATAAGGTGTTTTTTCTTTGATTGGTCGTTTCGATAAACTATCTAGGGAGTGCCCAAAGAATGCTTAAAGGATGAACTGGAACGACCGTCGTGATCTTGTTTTACCTTTGGTCGTAGAAACTGATGCCTCATAAGACACTCGAGACGACCCTGAACCAAAGCGGAAGGTGTGTTACCTTCTCCGAAAATATGTCTCTGAATGAAACCGTTAGCGGCCGAAAGGCGCACGCAGAGGCTGTAGCTATTCGAAAGGAGAACTGTCATCTTGTTGCTAACTAATGTCAGCTTGTCACTCATCAACGCCTGGTGGTTTTCTTACAGGCGAAAATGAAGCGTAAAGTATGCAAAGTAGAAATTTCTCTATTCTCGTGACGTGTACAAACCCAGTAAAGACAACTGAGGTTTTCTGTCGTACTTGGTATAGTGCTGTGCGCAGCTATATGGATTTGAAATATTTCCGCAATTCTCGATGCTATCAACGCCTTTTTAAACAGGACCTTTCGTGTCCTCTATGCACCTTGCCCTCTCAGTAGGGATTTTTAATGTATCTCTCAAGTGTTGTATGCCCATTTGTCAAAGTCGTATTGTGTGACCTTCAGATGGTCAATTTATTGAAGCCACACAACTCTTCAAAAGACCGTCGATTTCAAAAGACTCCTTCCTCTTGTAGCTCACAGTCGTTGTTTACCTGCGGTCAGCAGGTGTCACATTCTATTGGCATTTGCGTGCTAAGGTGACTGTTCAAACTATTAGTTTACCCCGTCAAATATTGCTGGTAATTTCATGTTCGCTCATTTACAGCCGGACCATGGTTATAGGTTGCTCTAACCTGCCTCACTGAAATTCTTGCATGATAGTGGCATAACAATAAACGGAACGTTCGCCTACTGTCTACAAGGTATTGGTCGGATTGAAAAGTTTGGCGGTACTCTCTGGACAGCCATATCTATTGTTCGGAAATCCGGGAAACTACGTATTGACCAGTAGGAACTTTTTCTTTACACGTCGAACTCTAAACCGGCATTGTTTTTCACGGCTGCAAATATTGCCCCTCTCTCGAGCACTGTTTTCATGCAAGCACAGGTCATCCTTTAACACTACTCAAACCTGAAATGTCACCTGTTCAATACTCTTTTCGGGCACCCAATCGGATGACGTGAAGACGCATTTATTCGACTTCTAGTCTCTAGAGGCAAACAATGAACTAACTTCCTTTACGGGTTCACAGCCTCTGGGTTCATATGACCCAGTGATCTAGCCCACCACACTCGCGGCCATAAGGAAATCCATTTAGTAGTGCAAACGCTGAACGTCGCCTGATCCACTTGAATTGTACACTGATGCTGGAAAGTCTGTATGAAAGTATCAGCAGAGCACATTCATACAACTCAATTTAGAGCTGCCTGGGCGGGACATCGAATATAATGGTCTTTTACGTGATCATTTTCATCGTTTCTTTCATCGCTCCTAACTCCAGGGATCTGCTACTGTTTATCCTAACCAATAATACATTAGACCGCATAGCTTCACAAAGTTTTCTCCAACGGGGAAAGTGCTGTAGCATGTATTTTGCTGTTTCTCTTTTTACTAACTTCTTCGCACTGCTCGACTTCTCACTGATGTTACGTTTTTGCTACCGAGCCTCAGTTTCAAAGTGAACAGAGCCTCGCATTCGAGTCTTTAAGATTTCTCATTCACTCTGAGCTGTTTGTCTGCTGACTGGTTTTCTTCATCACGGCCCATAGTTTCGAACCGTATCAACAGCCTGACTAACCTTTTAAAAACTTCATTGTCCAAACGTGGATTTGTCTGTCTGCAACATCCCAGTGAGTTCCCAAACCACCAGTTCATTTTGTGCCCGTCGGTTACATACGTGAATCAGCGCCCAGAATGATAGATATTCGGCGAAGGTTACACAACCAGTCGATGTCGTGTAGTAATCAACATTCTTTCGTTCCTTCCGCTTGAGTAGATGTTCATCCAATGTACTGCAACGAGCTTTAACCGCGAACCACGCTTTTTTCAATCTTGGTCCTAACCAATCGGTCGGTGTCAACTGGCCGGTCAATTTCTCACCATCATCAACATCATAGACAGCAATACATCAGTGTTTCACACTAATGCTTAACTGCCACACAATCATGAAGAAAAAGCAATCCTTATATAGAAAGAGAGAAGGAAAAAGAAGGGGACGGGAAGGGACCTAACTACTGAAAATGACCACGTCCATATTCAAACATTCAACATCAAAGTGCCTACACCCTGCAAACAAACAACCGAGCTGCAAGTGAGAGTAAGGCGTCATCAGCGAGACAGCTTCCTTACGGCTTTCACTGCCCCACGTCATTAAATGCACTCACTTCACAGACAACTCGGCCAAACAATGACAGCATTCACGCCACTGAGCTCGATTAGCCGCCATCTCACTTAGAGTCTCCAGTCACCGACTCTGTGAGTCGCGAGGGTCCCAGCCCGGGAGACGAACACGACCCACAGTGGCCAACCCCCTCGTGAACGACTTCATTTCCCTACGCCAAGTCATTCTCTGTCCACCTCGCAGCTCACACCAGTCGGTTGCAGTGTCAGTGAACAGTGCTCGGTGTGGAAGACGACTAGCTGGCATTCTTAATACGTGACCTAACCATTTAAGCCTGTGCAAACATGGAGATTTAACAAAAGAACTCGTTTGGCAATCACTACCGAACACCCGCTTTCTAACCTCTTCGTTACTTACACGCTGGTGCCACCCGATACGAGCGATTGAACGCAGACATCAGTGGTCAAATACTTGAAGACGGTTCACGTCTTCTACCCTGAGCGGCCAGGTTTCGCTGTCGTAAAGTAATACGGCCCTCACCGTTGTCTTATATACACGACCTTTTAGCTTCAGAGAAATACCCCTCCCTCACCAGAGATGCCTCAAATTAGCGAATACCGTCCTAGCCATAGAGATGCACGCTTCTTTTCCATTCTCTACACCTCCGCCGCCGCTGATGCAGCTTCCCAGGTATACAAACCGGTCAACAACCTCCATGGCTGCATTATCTAACATCAAATCTACGTAGTCACAGCCATCCTTGAGGCTGTAAAGCGCATTCCGAAGTATTTAGCAGAACGCGAAATAGCGTCTGGCATTATTTGTGCCGCTTGAAAGTTGTCAAACAGCAACACCTTGTCGTCAGCATAATCAAGATTAGTCAGTCTTTCACCAGGTAGGAGGTCCACGCCGGCATCTTGTCAGTGCTGGAGACAATCCTCCATTATTTTGTCTATGAAGAAATTAAACAAAAATGGTGAAGGCGGACAGCCTTGACGTACGCCGCTCATGGTGCTGAAACTGTCAGACATTTCACCGTAAACCCTAACCCGAGCTGTGGTATGGGAGTAGAGTGCCGACAGTATGTCCACGTACTTAGTCGGCACACCTCTGCGTTTGAGCGACTCTTAATGTGTGGATCGATCCACTGAATCGAACGCACCTTTATAGTCGAGAAATACAACAATTGTTGGCGGCAATGTTAATGACACTGCTCCAGAATTTGACGAAGGGTAAAAATGTGATCTATACATCCTCGCCCGGGTCAAGAAACACCGCAGCTTTCGACCCCGGAAAGCGTCGTGCACTAAGCAGACTTGAGGGTCACTGATCATATCTACAAACACGGGGTAAATGTTCGAATCCACCCCTTTATCCTTCAAACGTATCGGAGGAGGCTTCATTCCTACCGTTAAAACGTTTGTGATAGATGTTGATCCGAACAATCTTCACTAGGGCTAGCATCATAAATCTCAAGAGTCACTTGCACACTTCAAAACTGAACCGTCTGCAGGCGACAGGTGCATGGTTAGAGTTTGTCTTTATATGAAGTGCTTTGCTGACGCTAGCGGCATAGGCTACCATATCCGAGCAATTCAAGTCAGTGCTTGATAGTTGGCTTCTATAGGTTGGACCCTGATAACGTTTCACTCGTTCTAAATCATCCATCCTCCTCACAGATTCAACACTACGTGTGTCGCGTCTGTAGCCTAACTTATTTGGCGTACTACCTTCCTTTTTTGTGCCACTTCGCCTCTCATTCACGTCTGATTGAGGTGGGTGTGATTCCTACTTGCACCAATCGAGTAACTCGTGGTTCTCGCCTGAGGTACATTTGTTTCTGGTTACGTCCAGCACCCACTTTAGGTATGCACATACCTTCAGTGGTTTCATGCACCGTAGAAGTTACACTATTTCATGGTATTGGCTCAGTAATTCAAATCACCATATCCGGAAATCATGAGCACATGTGCAACTATCTTGGGACAGTGTACACGTACTTTCCACTTCAGAAGAAGCCATTGGAACTGGACCGAATAGCTGACGGACAGTTCGGCCGGCTTGTACCGGACAGTATGACGTAACCGGACAGCCAGTCACTGAAATTCAAACGGCCCGCTGTTGAAAGAACAAATAGTTCTGGGGCCTTTGTTGTTGTAGTATAACAAAGCTGCAGATGCAGACCTCCCATCCTTTTCCGGGAATGATGACGAGAGGCTGATACCAGGACCGATAGCACTCCTTCATACGGTTCGAGAATCTGAGGAGTCTTACCAGCGGCTATTCCCGTTTCTGAAAGTGACCTGAAGCTTACATAACTATCACAGGACATCGGTCTTGTCTCTGGTACTTTCTGGTTTCTCACTTGTTTTGTTTAGCATCGGCTCACCAAATCCACCGGAAATCAGATATGAAGAACAGGCTGAATTATGATTCAGCTGGGAGTGCATTGATACTGTTTTAACTTTACACGGGATCTTAAACAATCTTATAAGCAAATAACACAAAATTTCCATACTGTAAGATTCGTTTCGGTTGCTAGCAACGTTATCTGGAACTGTTCTTAAGGTTGTCCCACATTAACATCAGGGTCATTGCGTGCTCGATCTACGACTAAGGTGAAAGTCTGTAGGTGACCGTCAATCGTGCTGTTCGTTCTGGTTGGCAGATCTTCCTTTCTGTTCAACTTCATCATCTACGACACCATATAAGGGGCGCCTTGAGAGCCAAGTGAGCTTGACGTTGAGTCTCTCCTTGGCCCTAAGCTGAAAGTCATTGAGTATGTGTGTAGCGTTGTCTTGCTTACCTTTTCGATTAATGACAGGCAGATAATGCTAAATGGAGGGGAATAACTGATTACTCAGTGTAAAACGCACCTCACTCCTGTACTACGTAGAATGTTCTGCAGACAGAGCTTAGTCCAGTGATCTTTATGGGGCATTCATACAATAGCTGGATTATTCTATTGCCGTTATGTAGTTAGTATTGATCAGTTACTCTTAAACGTACTGTATCTTCTCGCCCTTACCATTTTTTGGGGTGTGATTTTGTAACTTTTACTGAAGTTTGCGGAAGCGGGAAATCTTGTCGACACGCAGGTAGTTTACTGGTTATTTTGAACTCGCAGAGGAATTATACGGTAGATTACTGGAGGACTCCGCTGATAGGGCCATTCAGGAACCGAAGGGGTGGAAATGGGTACCGAACTGTTGTTTGTTATTAGAATTGCTACTAAGTAATGTCTGACAGACCTCGGAAACTTTTCATTCGTACGTGAACTTGTCCACGCCCTGTAATTGATTCGATCCTGCATTGGTCTGCAGTAAATCACTCGACTACCGGTTTTTAGGCAGCAGGCGGCATGCGTTGATTGTCTGAGTTCACTCACGAGTTTTAAATCAAGTTTTCTTCGCTCCTTCCATCTTTTACGTTGGGCTCAAATCTTTGTCACGATTTTGTATCAGATAAGCACTGTAGTAGTGGTACGACCGTTTCAACACCATGAGCGGCGTACGTCAAGGCTGTCCGCCTTCACCATTTTTGTTTAATTTCTTCATAGACAAAATAATGGAGGATTGTCTCCAGCACTGACAAGATGCCGGCGTGGACCTCCTACCTGGTGAAAGACTGACTAATCTTGATTATGCTGACGACAAGGTGTTGCTGTTTGACAACTTTCAAGCGGCACAAATAATGCCAGACGCTATTTCGCGTTCTGCTAAATACTTCGGAATGCGCTTTACAGCCTCAAGGATGGCTGTGACTACGTAGATTTGATGTTAGATAATGCAGCCATGGAGGTTGTTGACCGGTTTGTATACCTGGGAAGCTGCATCAGCGGCGGCGGAGGTGTAGAGAATGGAAAAGAAGCGTGCATCTCTATGGCTAGGACGGTATTCGCTAATTTGAGGCATCTCTGGTGAGGGAGGGGTATTTCTCTGAAGCTAAAAGGTCGTGTATATAAGACAACGGTGAGGGCCGTATTACTTTACGACAGCGAAACCTGGCCGCTCAGGGTAGAAGACGTGAACCGTCTTCAAGTATTTGACCACTGATGTCTGCGTTCAATCGCTCGTATCGGGTGGCACCAGCGTGTAAGTAACGAAGAGGTTAGAAAGCGGGTGTTCGGTAGTGATTGCCAAACGAGTTCTTTTGTTAAATCTCCATGTTTGCACAGGCTTAAATGGTTAGGTCACGTATTAAGAATGCCAGCTAGTCGTCTTCCACACCGAGCACTGTTCACTGACACTGCAACCGACTGGTGTGAGCTGCGAGGTGGACAGAGAATGACTTGGCGTAGGGAAATGAAGTCGTTCACGAGGGGGTTGGCCACTGTGGGTCGTNTTTTTCTTCATGATTGTGTGGCAGTTAAGCATTAGTGTGAAACACTGATGTATTGCTGTCTATGATGTTGATGATGATGATGATGATGATGAAGTGAGTTAAAAGTTGCAGGCCTTATTCCTCTTCAAAGCTGGATAACTGGAAGCCACTCGAAGGGCTATCTTGTAACACAGTTGTTTGTTTGCAAGTTGTAGATGTCTTGCTGTTGGTCCTTTGAACTTTGACTTGGGTGCTACAGTTCCATCCACTATTTCTCTTTCATGGTTAGTGCTACTCAGACTTTGTGTCAATCATCGGCGTATTGTATTTGCTGCTGCTGATACTGAGGAACGGGATAGGTGACCGTAAATTGAGGTTGAACTCTGCGAGATGTTCTTCGGATGTAGTTCTTCACTAAAACCTTTTTGCCGTGGCCCATAACAGGAATAACGTTCAAAAAGGTTTGACTGCGTACAATATTTCGCTAAGTACGTTTTGAAAAATAATATTGTGTGTTCCGTTTCTACGTTTCTCCCTATTGACCGTCCTGCGAGCGCAATGGCCGTACGTTTTGTGATATTGAGTTCCAACGGCGGATCAGTTTCACCTTTTCACTTTTCAGCTTCCATGTCAATGGATGTGGATGACTATATACCAATGGATCTGTCTTCGCAGAATTTCCCCATTTCACGTACCCCTACACAAAATGACCGAATTTCGGCGAAAGTTTCGGTAGAAAAGCTTATGGATGCTTCTTTGAGGAACGGAGTCACTTGCAAGCCGTGCCAGCTGCGTTTGACTTCACTCACGTCTCTTCGTGAGCACGAGGCCGGCAAACGACACCAACAGGTGATAGCGGGGCAAAGACGTCCTCGTGCACCACCTAACGATGTGCCTACTTCCGGTTGTGGTGATGAAAATGTCGATAGCACTATTTTGTCTTCCATATCCAACGAATTGACAGATGCTGAGTCTGTCCAAGACCCAAAGCATCGAAAGAGGTCATTCTCTGTTACACCAGGTGCCCCATTTTTCTGTGAGGTTTGTGAAGTCTATCTTCAACACACTTCAGCCTTGGAAACTCATGTGATGGGGAAAAAACATAGGGCCTCTTTGTTAGCATGCGAACATATCCCGACCGTGCCCCAGCATGCATCGCGTAATGGGGCAACTGGCGTTTCGAAGCTGGGCAACACCAACAGTGACAAAGAAAACTACAATCCTATTTTGGATCGGTGCTCTTCTACTAAGTCGTGTGACTTCGAACAGCCGCCGCCGACTCAGAAGCACTTTCGGACCGGGCCGGACGACCGGTCCATTGATGCTGGTTCGGATCATATGTCTTCCCATTCCACCGTCAGTCCTCTACCCCAATCACACTCTCGGGCTTGTGAGGAAAGTAATTTACCCCCATTTGTTGTGCGAAATTTAGATATGAAAACCATCCTCAAGCGCGTGTGCCTGACACAGATAATTGCTTTGTTAAGTGATTCTAATAATTTGCCCTGCCCAACGCTACCTAATGAACCATGGACTGATAATTCCGATTTGCTGTCCCTTTTGGATTTTGTCTGTAGACAGTCCTTTATCTCTCCACTGTCGAGACGGAGCGTAGATACTACCGCTTCCTCACACCCTGTCCTTTCATGCGAGCAACTGGCTCGTAATTTTTTGCTGCTTTCTTGGTGTCAGCTACTGGCAATGCTTGATAAGTAATTTGCATTGGTTCCTGAAATGTTCCTCTAACCTGGTGCTTCTCCCTCGCTCATTTGACTCACAATACAGTTTTCTTCGCAATGGTCGAGTTCAACAGATTACGTTTTCGCCTCATGGCTTATCCACTGTTCATATCGCATAAACAGCCTGTCCTAGTCTTTTTGCCGTGTTTGTAACCATTCTTTGAACTTCAATAGAATATACTGCCTAGTGTATACTTTTGAACAGGCCAATGCTGTCCCGGTCTCATTGTGTAGTCTCTCAAAGCTTGAGATTGTCTAGCCGTAACTGCGTGTTCTTGATTCCTCTCACGACCCTTTGTGCACGAGGCAAATCGTTTCTCTTCGGGCTCTTTCTTTTGCACTGATTAGTACTTGCGATTTGTCGTACTAAATAGCGTCATTAGCCAAAAAAGAGCGGTAGCCCAACTAGTATGTTCTGAGCGCTATGGGAACTGGTCCAAACAGACTGTGTAATCCGGTGGGCTTGTAGAAGTGTCCCGATTTACCGAAACATCTGGATTGGTTCAGTGATAGATGTCTCACCAACCGACTATGTTGGGTAACTATGCTTCGATTGCGCCCATTTATTCGTGTTCTCGTTAGAAATTGAAGCGTTAGATTGGGTCTTACTTTATGCTGGGATAATTCGATTCATTTATCATTCAAATAACAATGACACCTTTTGCATTCGATAACGATGTCGTTAAAGTCAGGTCAATAAATTGCCTTGCACACCTCGGGATGTGAAGGTTTACCATTTGCACAAGCACACTTTCAGCAGCCTGATTTAAATAAGTTGTTTCATTCTTAATGTCATTTCTTTCGGAAGAATGTCGGGGTTAGTAAGGAACTGTGATATGTACGGGATAACAATAGGCACGGGTGCGGACCTGTGTAGATTTAAGGTTGGACCTGGTTGAGTGTGTGTATATACTTCTCGAAAGCTCAGAATGAATGCGATTATCAGAGTCAGATGACATTTTGATGGCCAGCGACTTACACACTGTTGAAACACGATAATTCCAATGAGAATGGAACGGAGAGTATCACAACCGGTTCGTGAATACCTGGTCGATGCAGAAAGGATTTCGAGCTGTTTTTTTAGGACTTCAGAAATAACAGCCGGAGAACAGTATTTCCGATGGGTGAGTATGCATTCGTTCACAGTGTGGGGTAAGATTACGCGAGATTGAAGGTAACTTTAGACATGGAAAAGAGCGTGTCTTCTTGCTTTCGTTAGCATAGGGAAGCTACTCCAGATCGTGGCTCAAAGTGACACCTAAATGCTTCACAAATGGGGACCTAGGAAGCAACGTATATTAGGGGACAATCACCCGCGATCTCATGATTGTCTCAGCTTATCCCGTTATTTGTCATAAAGTTTACGATTCAACGTTCCTTCGTCTATTGGAGATGCTGTACGTATTAAGGAATAGCTCTTGTTTAGCATTAAATACATCAAAGGGACTGTTTGAAGCAATCGGCATATCATTTTCGCATATTGTGAGTTTGTTACCTCTCAGCACATTGATTGTTCCTAACACTCAAACTGATAAATATTAGGGGATTTCACTTAGTGTGAGTTGCACACTATTCACGGCTGGTTGCTGTTTTCGTATTCTCAGATTTGCCAGCCAACCTGTTTCGTAAAGGGGCATTGTAGTCGAGTTTCGCTCTTGTTAGAACCCGTCAGTGGTGCACATCTTTGTCATGACCCGGGTCACCGATTGAAGTTTACACGACAGTTACTGTATCTTCTCTTGAGGCGACCTGCAAACTAAGCATTACCTGCGAACGACCTTGGCTGAGTGTTTGCATATGGTACTTGGGTCATGCCTAATGTAAGGTCAATGACGCAGTGATCAACACAATTGTTCCATGGATCCTTGGCCGCAGTTCAAATTCCGGCCATCGCAGAGATATGCACTGCTGACGAGCGTCAGCATAGGCGAAACTCCAGTATAATGCTTCTCGATTGTCGAGTCTACGGGATAGTGAAAGCTAAGATCACTTGTGAGTATTGTGCAACTAACAACATTCAAGCTCTCGTTCCGTAATGTTGCAATAGAGAGGCGTTTCTTACAAAGTTCCCACAACGACGACCGACATTGGTGGGTGACAACCTCCCAACTAGAGCTACGTTTTCCAATCAGTGCTCATGTTTTTGTACTGTCTGTGTGTTCAGCCATCAGTGTTCACACAGAACCCCTGATTTAATAGTTGTTGGGCTGTACTTATCTGTGTCTGTCCTTGAGTGTATGCTACCGACTAATCTGTGTGCGCGGTGTGCGTGACTACTCTCAATTCCTTGTATGCTCAGACCCACGGGTCATCGCGGTCAAAACAAACGCTCAGTCAGATTAGGATATGCTTGTCGTGGCTCGAACGAGACCACAGGACGAATATCTGAACTATGGGGTTAAACTTTCCCATCAATCTGGATGTGCACGTGCAAAACCGAGCAGTGACTCATGCCACGCTGCTGGAGTTTTCATCGCATTGATGCAGGCTATGGTGTACATCCGCCCTCATTGGGAGCCGTATCATCATGCTTTTCCGGGTTTTCATCTCTCGAGAAAACTACAGATTGCCACGGCTCGGCGGCGACGGGTCTGTGCAGTCCTTATTTGCACTAATGGAACTTACCAGAAGCTGGTACGAAATTGAATGATACAGAAGACAGTTTCTAGATTTTCAATCGAATCACTTGTGGTCTGGTGCTTGATGTAGGCGACGAATTTGCTTTCAGTTTGCTATAGGCGTTTGTAGTCGTACTGTATGCACCGAGATTCTGCTAACTCAAGATTTTGTTTTTTGTTACCCGTAATTCTTAATAAATAAGCGTCCATTCTACACACTGTTCTTTGAATAAAAGTCTGTGGACGTATGGTGTGGTTACTCACTAAGAGTAAATCAACGGACGGACTAAGCATTCTTATTAATTGTACAAAGTGAAAAACGACAATAAAAACTTCATTTGACCTTTCGTAAATCCATGAAATCGAACACGTACCCAGCATCTTCGGTTGATCTTTCACCTGTTCGCATGTTAGCTGGCAAAAATAACTGGTCTGTTTCTGCCTTTACCAATTGAATTGTGAATAGGTTTAGTCAACGCCGTATTTCATAAGGCCAGGCGGATTCGCACCCCTTGATATGCTAAGAAAAACGTTATTGGAAAATGGATATCCCGAAAAATTCATAGAGACTCGACAGGATGGATAAGTGCAATGCATCTATTCAGACAGCCCAGAAGAAAGATATGCTTCTATTTCTGCAATCTAAAGGAGATCGCTTGGCCAATGACCTCGAGCACAAATTCAAGTCCGCCATGTCCCACACGTATTCGGCTACCCAATTACATATAGCTCAAACCACCAAGGGACCGGTTCTCCAAAATCGCGAACGCAGTTTGTTCAGCTATTTCGACTCTCACGTTATCTATCAGTTCAGATCATCAAGTTGACCAATTTAGCTCTTTCAAAATATTGTTACACAACCAGAACCCGAAGCTACTGGCTTTTAGCGAAGTTATGATAATCAGAACACACCAGCCTATGGCTGAAGCAACCCACCGGGTGTGAATGTGTGCTTTTCCATACTCTGTCATAGGTAACTTGCATGTGTTAGGCGTGCGAATGACGGGAGTAAACGAAATGTTAGCATATCGCAACATGTTTCCTTCTTGCACCGTTGTGGCTTGCTTGTGTTTCGAAGCGTTATAAAATAGCAACGCCGGGTCGCTCAACAAATAAAGCTTAACCGTCAACTTTTGTTTTACCAATTTAACAGGTGAGGGTATGCGTAACTTTCATCTAGTAAAGTTTGTCACTTATTTCTGTCGATCGATCAGACAATGGTTGTAACAGTCTTCGGATTGAAGGGGGCAGGGCAATATGC
The DNA here is from genome assembly GCA_008508345.1 of Paragonimus westermani. Classification (NCBI taxonomy): domain Eukaryota; kingdom Metazoa; phylum Platyhelminthes; class Trematoda; order Plagiorchiida; family Troglotrematidae; genus Paragonimus; species Paragonimus westermani. The sequence goes on from QNGE01001551.1 coordinate 116,302, forward strand.
AATAAAAACTGTATGTTTCTGGCAATTTTCGGAAATTTCAACAAGTTTCCTTTTTACACAGCATCAGACCGGTTGGTGTCATATAAAGAAGAAAACGCGAGGTGAACTGCCGTTCACTTGGCAATATCGAAAGCGTTTACATACATAAAGTTGTGGTTAGATTTCAACTGTGTGTTGCCCACAATGGGCTGCACATGTAAATAGAGTTGTATTTATTTTTCACGAGTTTTCCTATGATGGGTGCCAAAACAAACAGACAGATCTCTGGAAAATTTGTACGACTTGACCATTACAACAGGTAATTTGTATCTGGTGCATGATTCATACATGCTTCACGAGCATTTCTTCTTTGTATAATATGTAAACTCCAGACGCAACGTCTATGATCGCATAACAGACAAACCCTGTTTGCGGGACGTGAATCCACACCATTGAAACCATTAGTCTGGTGACCTCGTTGACCCTAGTTAAAATGACGGACTGGCTTGAGACCCTATATTGAGATAAAAGTACGCATCAGTCATCTCGTTTCTCTTTGGATAGGACAGCCTGGCGATAGTTGGCCTCAGTATCATGCCTGACACAAGGTGTTAATACCTTACCCACAAATAACTTAGTACATTTGACGACTTAGAGATCCATTTGCAAAAACTCTGAATTCTGCCGGACTCGAATTAGCAACGGAAACAGCATGCCCAGACTCAGAAGTTACCTTATCAACTGATAAGTGCAGCCATTCCGAAGGCTGGGAAATCTTACGTTTGAACATATGTTTGGGTAGTCAATTTCTTGGGTCTTGTGGCATATCCGAAAAGTGGGTTGGATGGGTAACTGAGTCTAAATATGAGATTTCTCGTCTCTCGGAATGGCTGCATGGATCAGTTAGTGAGGTAATTGCCGCGTCCGAACACCCAACCCACTAAGTCTTACAGAATCCGCCAAGAGATCCTGGAAATTGACCACCCAATCAGAATGCCTTAATCACTTTGCGCTGCAATCTATCGATGTCACAGATGAGCACTGAAATTGTATTGCTGATGGATAGTTTGGCAGATTCAATAATGCAGAGGGGACGCAATCTCTTGGTTTTTCTGAATAAGAGAGATGAGGAAGGCACCAACATATGTTGATGAAAATTATCTACACGTGAATGACTCGTTTGAGACGGGATCAATTGTGAATCGAATAAGCATTCGCTTTGAATTTGCCTTAGTGAGCCTCATCACCAACTGAAAATACAGTAATGTTAACCTGCTAAGTACAGAATGTGCCACATTGTCGAAACCATTTTAACGAGATAGTAGCGAGTCAGCCTTCAGTATCCCACTCATAGGATAGTCATAAACAGATTGCCGCGTTCTTCGTTTGCTCACTCTCTCCCCGTTTGGTGAACTAGCTGTCACCAAGAGAGGTTAAACGACACTCATAAATGGCTTAAAGTAACTGAATGGGATAGAAGTAGTGATGATGTTAGTTACCATCATTATTCAGAATAACTGTCGGACGAACACGATTCACCCATGTTCGGTTACGGGTGCTGCTTTACTTCATTCTATCACGTTGTCAGTCACACATTTGGCACAATAACCTTCTATCACTGCTAACCCAAGCGATCGTTTGTCTCAAGTCTTGTCTGTATGTGATCACACGCCAAGCGGAGCATAATGAACAGTCGTCTGTACTTGACTAGCCTACGGATCAGGCATTCTCCCGCTTTTGTTTCTGCCTTCTCGTTTTACTCATTCAGCTGAAAGCAACAAGTTCATTTCATTGTTCAGTATGTGTTGACACAACACCTACTTCGGTTAAGCGAAATTCCCACTTTTGCGGTACAAGACGTTCGCTGTCATGCGATACACTAGATCACTTATGGACCGCGTACTTTAGACTATCAAAATCTAAACAGTAACATTAGATTCGACCGATCGTATAATTACAATGTGGTGGATTGTCAGGTCGGAGGTGCGAGTTATCGAACCCTCGGCCGAATACCTCAACGCGGGTGGGAGGTACGTTCAAAAGCCTGCTGCGATCGGATCAAGAACAACGTGCGCGACCGGATGAGTCATCGCTCGACTGGATCGGACCAACGGGCGAGGCAGGGCAGGCGAAATACGACAGACGGCCAGATCGGAGG